>JAJJWW010007887.1:0-115837 GCA_023531295.1 Papaver armeniacum | reverse complement strand
GGTTTCCTTCCACATGCCCCATGACAATCTGTTTTTGTTGTTGATAAATCTTCGTCAAACGGTATTCTTGTCGGTGCAAAAGTATGGCTTATATCTCTGGAGATTAAATGAATGACACAATTGAATGCGTTGGCGAGTAGTTGGCCACATATTGGCATGCACATCCAATATTCACTTGTCAAACATTTATTGTCGTGTAACCGCTTTTCCCATTGTGCAAAGCTCTCGTTTAACACCGCATCACTTCCATCTCTTTCAACTCTCATCATTGGCTTATAAAGTCGCGGTGACCACGTAGTTCCATTAAGCATTTTTGCCTTACATAAGTAGCTTGGTCACAATCCCACGCTTCGCGTCCTCAAAGGTTCCAAGTTGATCCACGAAGACGTGGTAACCACAATTCCCATCACCATGAACATCATCCGTGGCCTTGATATAATCACGAATATAGTCGGGGGGGGAAAAGAATGTAATATTCACAGAGAATGTAATAGTTCCGGATATATCGACCATTCTCATCTCTAGGTGGTGGTTTAGGCAATCCTTTTATACGAAGCCTTACCTTCTCCTTCTCACCACTTAATGAAATTTTTTCAACCATCGGACTCTTTCCATTGTTCCTTGCTAATTGCTTAACACCAAATTTACCAACAAGTCTTTTTAGTGAGCTTTCTTGGGAGGAAACCACGGAGCCGACAACTTTGACTTCTCTATGGCTTAGCCTGGTTTCATATGAACCTTTACCCTTTAACTCCATTATCTTTTTTTTCACTTTCTTTGCAACCATTTCCTTTAACAACAACTTTGCTTCTTTTTGCTTGTTTCGAGTGAAATACCGGACATTTTCCTTTAACATCCATTTTGGTTGTTGCACTTTCTTGAGTAGGAACCTCGATACATTTTTCTTGTACATTTGGACGGCTTGTTTCTCCTTTATCCCCTTGCCCTCTTTTTTCGTTTGTTTCTACCTTGAACACCCTCCTCTTCCATCTCATCCTCCGCTTCATATTCTTTTCTCAACCGTTCATAACCCGAAGGATCTCTTTTCTTAGATTCTTCTGCCAATTCCCTTGTTTTTTATTTCCTACGTACCTATTTTTTTTTAGTAGGAGGCCTCCCCTTTCTTTTCCCCTTTGGTGGTTCATATATATCATACCTATTTTGTGGATATACAAAATTATGCAAGCTACTCAACCATATTTTCCTTTGGCCCCGGCTTAGTATAGCATATTTCCGGCTAGGGCTTTTCCAATCTCTGAGATCGGCAAACATTCCTCCAAAATCTTGATCGACTATTGTTTCATGGAATGATATTTGTTGCCAAAAGGGATCAACATCTTGAATCGGGATCACTTTGTCTTGGTATGTGGCTATAACATGCCGACATGGGAGTCCCAAACTTATCATGTTTGGACAAACACACTCTTCTTCATAATCCCACCATTCAAAATGTTGTACTTCGTACGTTAGCTTATCAATTACGCGATGCGAAACTTGAAATGTAATTCCCCTAGCCACGAATTGTCTAACCATTCGCTCTTTTTCAAAAGACTCAGTAACTCTATCGTGATCACTACGGAAATACGCATCCATGGCTCGAATACCGTAACTAACCCACCATTAGAACTATGAAGTTTCTTCTTCAACCGTACTGTGAGATGACTCCGCCGTACTTGTAGCTTGGTTGTCAAAGTGCCTATATTGGTTAGTGAACGCCGTTACAAACTTCTCTTTGTGCGGATCCAACCAATTATCCAACAAATACGTCACAAGACTTGGATAAATTCTTTTCCGATGAGCCACTAACATACGAGATCTATCCTCATATTCATCCACGGTGATAGAACGTGTCAAGGCTAACCACTCCAATTTGAAACTATCCCATTTTAGCTCCGCCAACTTGTCATCCTTCTGAAATTTCTCTTTGGCTTCCTTTTGTTGATCTACCGGTAGTTTCTTTATTCTATCCATTTCGACTTTTTGGTTGGGTGGGACAATGTGCCTTACACTTAGTTCGATACTTTTCTGAAGTGGAGCGTCTTGAAAGAGGTTATGACTTAGGAAAGCCACATTTATTACATTGACAAATCTTGTTCTTGTCGGTAATAATCACCTTTGGAGTATATCCCTCTACGTAGAAAAAGCTTCACTTGTTTAAGTGCCCACACATAAGATCTCTTAAGCTCATTTTTCAAGAATCAAAAACCAACACTAAAAGGACATTGGTAGAAGTTTGCCCGACAATGTTCAACTATGACATCTCAAACTTGTTGGTTTTTGTATGTGCAATCCATTAGACGCACTTGATTAAGAGGCACCAGCCCCACTTGCTTTACAAACTCGGGATGAGTCAATAAAGATATTTTATTTGTCCATTGTCCCATCTTCATCTTGGAAAATGTAATTATTCCTCACCCCCAAATGCCTTAATTATTGCATTTCGTTCCTTCGTTCCCATTTCTTATTCTTGATTTTGTTCTTGCGTTGTAGATGTTAGCAAAGTATAAGCATTTTGTGGATTTTTAGCTTTAATTGAGCGAGGATATCAATGGGATTCAAACGATTTTGGGTCATTGACTCTACCATCATCTCTTCTTCTTCGTAAAGCGTCCAACATAAGGGTGTGTTGTAAACTACTAGGTATAGGGTGGGTTATGAATACCGCCCGCATACAAGCTGTCTCAAAAACCAACTTTCTAATCGCATTCTTTCTAAATTGAAGGTTTGGAAGGGGCATCGAGTCTTCTTAGTAGAGTAGTATTCTTCCTCTTTGTCTTTGCTTAGTGCATGGGTACCCTTTTGCGTGATTTTTATATCCGCTACCTTTCATAAACCATTTGAAAGATACTTCCATTAGTGGTACCATTACAAACTATGATACACATAATCAACTTGCCTCGATTCTCTAGCCACTTATTTGCATCTTCTTTCTCTTTCCATGCCTCCTCGGTTAAAAATAGTGAAAGCTAGAATCTTGGGTGAGAACTTCATTTGCAAAAAAGTTGTTCATCCATTAGGGGAGGTACATCCACGATGCGGTCAAAAATATACCCACATTAGTGTAAACTAATCAATAAAGTGACAACACATATAGAAGTTACGGTTGGTAACGAAATCGGAACCAACAATAAATAAACAACTTACGGTCAAAGTTTCAATCCAAACGAACCTTATGTTACCTACGGTTGGTCTAGATATGGGTAAAAACCAACCGTAGCAATCATTTGAAACACGCAGGTAAATTACGGTTAGAAATGACGGACAAATAAACGTAAGTGAGTTACGGTCCATGGTGAAACCAGTATAAACCGTAAACACACATTCCAAACTTAGCTACATTTTAAAATATACAGAGTCATTTAGAGTTGGAAACTAAATTCTATAATGAAGTAGCAAAAGTTACGGTTGATATCTATTCTGATTACCAAGTAAATGGTGCAAGAAATCGACATGCACATGATCGCTTACGGTTCAGAACTACTTAGCGACATAAACAATTGTAACTAAGTTACGGTTCGTAACGACAAATTCTTTAACCGTAATGGTCTTGCGTTTTGGTTTTCCCCAAATTTAACCGATTATGGTTGGTTATCCATTTTTACTTAATCATGTGACTACTACTAGTTGGTTACTAGCAAAATTCCAACCGTAAGTTCTTCTGAAAATGTAAAGGATTTGATTTTTTTACGTACTTTAGTTAATTTTGAGCAACAAAAAGCTAATGAGAACTAATTTAGAAGTATACTGGCCATTTTCGGGCTTTGGTTCTTCACTTTCTTGGGTAATTTCTTGATTGATTGAGATTGACCTTCACTTTGGGTTAAAACATCTCTACCATCTAAGAAATACTCCATATCCGGATCTCCGTCAAGGGTATGTAGTATTTGTTTTCTCTATCATATAGAGATTCTCCCACCTCAAATTTGTCACTGGAATCACTCATTTTGGTTGAGTGAATCCAAATCTAGGGTTTCACAAATATCACAAAAGTTTTTTTTTCCTCTCCTCTACACTTTTTGTTTTTTTTTAACTCTAAAATCGATTTTGATTTGATTTAGAGTAAATATAAGTGAAACTTAATCATTAACATTAAACAAACAAGATTATCAAGTCTAAACAAGATTATCAACACTAAACTATGTAAGGGTGTATTAGTCCTTATTAAAAAAAGTTGATAAGGGTTTTTAAAATTACCATCTAATGACCCTTTTTGTCCTACTCTAGCCGCCCCTAATAAAAAAAAACCCTCCACCCCTATAACAAGCTTCTTTTAGAGACATCGTCTCTGAAATTGAGATTGTCATTTTCCAAATTGATCGAATTCTAAGTTGTTAATGTTCAATTTGAAGATTTTATGATGATTGGAAAAGTTCGGTGTTGATTGTAACGAAATTGAAAAAATTGTTCCAAAATCTATTGAATTGCGAAAAACTTGGACTATAATTGTCACCATATAGAATGATTGCTTACACGAGGAGGAGATTTGGCGGCGGCGAGGGATCCTCTTAAGTTATCCAGTAGAACACAAACACTTTAAAGCTAGTTCTCTGGTGAATGAATAAAGATGAAGAATATTTGATATGAGTTCTCTAATGCAGAGTTGTTTGATTTTGATATGAGTTCTCTCCATCGCTTTCATCTCCCATATCCATCTCCATGGCTTTTTACTCGAACCTGAACCTAAAGACAAAGAGAACACATTTAGGTTGATTGATACAAATGCTCATTCTAACTTTAGAAATGCACGTATTAATTTTAGGCGAAATATACACCCCGGTTAAGTATAATTATGCGTTACCCTATGGAAAAAGCAGTTCAAAACCTCGCGTATAATGTGTTTTGGAAAATTTACATCTGTGATAAAATTGCAAAATGTATGTATTTTACTACGTACATGGCAATCTATAGGGGTAGAAATGAGAAGAACGGTCATGTTCCACTTGCAAAATATTTGATGGTATACTATCTGCGTGTCCCACTAAAATTTAACTTATTTTAAAAGTTTGCACAATTTTTAAGGTAAGGTAGAAAGAAGGATATTCTTTAGACTTTTTCTTGTTGCTATTATACCCTTATAGATTGCTTTTATTTTTTTCCAAACGGATGAATAAGACCTCATAAAATAGATTGATTGATAAAACGAAACTCATAAATTTGAGGATCATTTACGGTAACAAGATTAATACAATTTGTGATATAAATACTATGCAACACTGACTTGAAGCCCATCATCTTGGTTACAAAGGTTACTACGTTTCTTTCCTCGTTATATTAAACCTAGAAAATAACTATAAAATTAATATAAGTACTTATCATATTTCTAAAATTTGTGATAATATGATATTTATGTTTTCGGTTTTTATATCTTTCCATCTACAGTTTCATAACTCCTTGTGAATGGCTTTGGAAAATGTCAAACTCCATTTAAGTTGTGCATCGAAAGACAACTTTCGCTTATTTTCAGTTTCTCTCTTGTTGTGCAATCTAGAAATAACATATAGTTTCTCTTATAGTTGCTCTTTTGGTCTCTTGATCGACTCCTTTCCCTATGAATAACAAAGAGTAAAATTTTTAAAAAATAACATCTCCCGGTTATGTCATGGTTGCAAACTTTATCCGTTAAAAAACATTTTAAAATAACGAATATAAACATGACTATTAGATTATATAGATTTATTATATTAATATTTTTTAACAACAATCAATTAAAATGTCATTTGAAATATGACATTTTATAATAACAATATTTAACTTTGGAGCGATGAATTTAAAATGAAAAGGTCACCTTCGGTGATGAAGTGAGTATTAAATATTGAAATAATAATTTTCAAACAAACTTCGATCTACTATGTTTCCACTTTACAAAATTTGTTTGTAATTACCGAAAACATTGGGTGTCTTGTTGGCCCAACTGTAATCTATAGTCTAGCGTGAGGCAACCTGGTGGGACCCTTCGGATTAAATGTTGCACCCCTTTGCTAACCACAGCTGCATAGTGGGAGACGCAGCAGGATATCAACGTAAAATTGATGATCTTTAGCTGAAAATGTTGTGTACATAACCATGGTGGGTTGTGATGATACATCCAAAAGTTTCGCAACAAATTTCGAAACTATTTCATAATTAAAGAAGTATTTAGAGTTGTAAATCGTTAACACCAGGACTACGTACCATATCTCTTCTCGCAAGTCACCACCTCCCACCTAACTAAATAAGTTTTGTAGTTATTCTCCTTATCATTGCAAGGGAAATTAGGAAAAGTCTTTCCAACTTCTTTATGAAAAAAAATTGGAGCAACGACATCATATACACCGGTAAAGCTGAAGAACCGCTATGAATAAGAATCGGTTGTCTCCCCTCGGGAAAAAAAATGTAGACCAAAAGCTAATCTATAATGAACTCTTTCAATCACTAAATCGCACTTAAAACTTTCATTGGTATTCGTCTCTGAAGAATTAGTACGACACAAAGTGAACATCTATGAAGTCTTGGATCGGAGTTCTGAAGAATCTGCAACATCTTCCATCCGAAGAAGTGCCTGCTCAATATGTAAAAATTCTCAATACATGAAAGAGTCAAACAATCAAACAGGTAATAGATAACAACAAGAGAAGTAACAACTCTTAAAGAACTTTGATTTGTAGCAGCCTGTAAGATGAAAACTTTAGTGACAACACCAAATGGTGGAAAAATTCACGCAAATCGTTGAAATTCGAAAACAACAAGGCAAATCAGTCGGCAAAAAACGAATTTCGGTATCGAAATAGGGAAAATTAGTTATCTCGGATATTTCATGGCCAACATTACGAACATGAACAACCTCAAAGGTCAGATCCATCGATTGACTTGACATCGGGGAAGATATAAAAGTTGATGCCCTAAATTTTGTATGGAGTTTCTTCATTTTTTGAGATGAGATTTATTAGGAACCGAAAACAATCTCCCTCACTTTGCCATCAAAAGGAACACCCAAAGTGAATTCATATCACATAATTTAGCCATTTTTAGCTACTCTTGTCGTTGGGGATTTTAATTACAATGAACAATTTGGGATTGTGATAATTGTAGGAAATTTCTTGGTTGTTTCTTATGTAATCAAGGGTGTAGGTATGTATGATGCACATATAGTATTTGTTCTTGATCATGTTGAGAAATTGAACACAATTCAACTAGAGAGGATTAATACGTTTTCCTACTACTTTTCTCATCTTACATACAATCTATTTTTAAAAAGTTGTGAATTTTCAAAAAATAAGTTACCTCAAATTATACCATGTTTATTATCTATTTTTGTCTCGAGATGTGTACATATCTAGGATGTTACATCCAAGGTTTATAAGATGAGCCCTTACAAAAGCCATCACGAGGGTGATATCGTCACAAGGGACTCAAGTATTAGAAATCGGTGTTAATTCTTATATTCGGCTTTTGACTCTTTGGTCATGTGCAATCAATCTCGGATCTTGGTTGTTTTGACTGGCTTCGTTCACTTTGCCTCTTTGGCTCAACAACAAATATTTCAATACCTACAATCCCAAATCAATACCTCTCCCAAATTTGCCCCCAGGTGAAGACCGAATTTACAAGAAAGCTAATATATTTGGAGTTTAGGGAAACCTGCCCATGTTTTCCACATACCCAAAGAAAAGGAAAATCAGCCTGTTATTTTGAAAATGATGGAGTATATATTCAGACATCTTTAGTAGATAATTATATTAAAATAATGTGTGACACATACATATGAAAACATTGATGTGCCTCGATGTGGAGACACGCGTGTTCAAGTCTTAAGAAGAGTCTTACGCGACACTCGACCTTTTAAGCGTGTCCACGCTAGTACCAAAATATCGATTCTAAATTTTTATACCTACAAAGTATATATATACCAAACATTTCATATATACATCCGCTAACTTCTTATATATATATATTTATATTTAATAAAAAAAAGACTGAAATAAATTCAAAAAGAAAACATGTACTCATTCAAAAGGAAATATTATTTAAAGAGATTATAATCAATTGTATCTTTATATTCTCAATCCGTATTTAACTATTTAAATTTAATTGTGCCTCGTCTAATATGGTAAGGGAAGTTCCTATGGTAGTTAACAAAAGAATTTTTTTTTGCTAAACCAAGTGGATTGGCAAGGTGGATTTTCATTATGGTGAATGTAATAGACGGCATTTGAAGAAGCGGGCAAACATACAAAATTCACCAGGATAAAATTTTCAACCATGTTGCTAGATATAATAATGAGGTAACTAAATGATTAGGAACATTTACCAAATTTATATTTGAAAAAAAACGTCATATATTATAGATATCAGGTATATCATATCACCATGTACTAACAAACCCTTGGAAAAACAGGTAACTCTATTTGAAGAGTACAGTAAGTAGCTAACAAACCCTAATGAATGTTTTACACAAGCTGTATTCTGGATCCAACTCCTTCATCTGCCTATTTATCTTGAAGATAAGACTTCTGTAGAACAACTCTTGTTAGATACAGGTAAAGTCTTAGACATGGATTTAACATGCAAACTAGTTAGAATAAAAATGGAAATGGATTTGAAAAAAAATTTTATGCCGGGACTTCTCTTCTGGACATATCCGGATCGAGCTGGATTCAGTTCGCTTATGAATTTCTAACTCTCTTTTATACATGTGAGTTTACAAGACATGTTGTTAAGGATTAATGCCCCAAATTCATTAGCACAGGACATGCACTATAAGACCTATCATTCCCACTATTCTCATACCGCCGTCTCTGCTAGAGCATTGCTCGGTCGTACTCGCAAGCGTTGCTCTCTCAATCTTTTTTGTCAAGTTTAGTTGCCAAAACGATAAGTCTTGATTTCTAGTCTACTTATAGATATGTCTCGGATTAGGATAGAAAGTGTAGTTGAGCTTTAGACTTCACGACGTTCATCGATTGAAAACGAAGAAATACTAAGGGGAGCTTGTGGAACTTCATCAACAAAAGGTATGTGGAGACTTGAACTCATCTATCACTCAAAGTGTATCTACTCGATCTCTTATTTGGGACAAATGTCGTATAGCCATATCTGAACTTGACTATACACGTTTGATTTTAAATTGAGTCTAACTCGCTTACATATTTCTCGAAATATGTGTTGGTAAGCTTTCGCTTTAACCAAGTTCATCTTATATTCTTGAAGAAAGTCAAAAGATGATCATGTGAAAATCGCTTCAGTAATATCTTACATGATTTGTGTGAGACAATCATTTGATGTAGACTCGGTATGTTTCGTAATAATCATTCGATCACTTGAAAATTGCTTTGAAGATAATAGTTTGTGCATGTGAGACATGACTATTCCCATCTTCCAATAATGTTTCAATGATTTAAATGAGAGTTTAGAACAAATTAACCATGGTTGGATATAACACGGTATGCGTAATTGTATGCTAAGCTGTTGCAAGTTATTCCAAGTCCTGGGAACCATAGTATGCATATCCGTATGTGTCTTGGTTGGTTAATGAAATACGGAACTTAGTATGCATACTTGTATGTCTTTTGTGTAATTTCAAGTTAGGAGTTCAACTAAGAAAAGGTATGTGTACCCGTTCGTATACTAGCAAACCCAAACTTAGTCCGGACACTAAGGTATGTGTACCTGTTTGCATACCTGGGTAGGTTATGTTCTAAAATCGGTTTGTTCATGAACTCATACATTTATATAATAAGGAATGCAAACTTTTGCAAACCGTGGCTATAATATTCGTGAATTGATTCGACTAAATCAAAATTGATTTTGCTTCAATTGTGTCTTATATACATCTATGAGAATATAAACAATTGAACAACTATAGAACTAGTCTCATTTGAGTCATTTGAACTAGTTATGGTTAAGATGAACAAGGTTGATATAAAAGTGCTCATATGGCTAACTTCGGTTAACTATTGTTGAGCCAACAAGGTGTACACGTTTAGGTACGGTTACCCATATCTAAATGAAGTCATTTTTTATTTATGTGTAATCAGGTTTTCATCTAACAATGAATATTGAATGCTTTGTTACCAAGGTAACATTGATTGCAAACCCTGATTTGAATACTATATAAGGGAGAACTCTAGCAATTGGGAAACCTAATCCCATACCTCATGTGTGATACTAGTTGCGACTAGAATCGATTCTCCTTTAACCTAGGTTTTTCTAAAACCATTATAGGTTAACGACTTCATTGGGATTTTGAAGCGGACAACTATTTTCTATGTAGTTTCGTGTTCTGATCTTGTTGTTTTCTATCGTATTGAGTAATATCTTCTCTAAGATCTTCTCGATATTTAATCTCTGATAGGCTATCTTCTCTAAGATTTTCTCGAGATTTAATCTCTGATAAGCCAGATAAAAAGTAGTCACAAACATATTCGTCTCATCGTTTGTGATTCCACAATATCTTGTTTTCTTACCATACGATCAGGATTATTGTGAGGTGATTGATATTACTAGGGTGTTCTTCGGGAATATAAGTCCTTTAATGACTCGTCCCTCCACCTATATTGAAACTTACCGGATGGTCACCCATCCCTAGATTTCTCACACTGCGTACGCTTAAGCTAGAGTTTTACGCAAATCGGAGCCAATTGTGTTGAAAATGCCTCGATGTTAGGAAAGGACAAACCATTACTTATATTCCCTTCGGCCAACCACCTCAAAATATCGTGGTATTACAATACCACCACCTTAAATTAGAGTCGTCCTCGACTCCTGAATATATTATCAAGCCCAGATCTCCTATCTCCAACGTTCCCTGCCCCTCATGAGAAGAACGTGGACCAACCCCGTCCAGAGTACCTTCCCACCCTCGGCAGTTGACCCGTCATCGGCTCTATACCATTTGTAATTACTCGTCCATCCACCGATATTACAATACCACCACCTTAAATTGGAGTCGTCCTCGGCTCCCGAATATATTCTCAAGCCCGGATATCCTATCTCCTACGTTCCAACCCCTCATGAGAAGAACCTGGACCAACCCTTCTTCAGTACCTTCCCACCCTTGGTAGCTGACCCTTCATCGGCTACGATACCATTTATAATCACCCGTCCCTCCACCATATTATCCACACTTAGCCACTGCGGTTATCCGCCATTGTGGGGTTTTTAACGGGCATAGCTGCAGAATCCGGAGAAACTTCTGGATGGTCACCCATCCCTGGATTGCTCCCTTTGAGCATGCTTAACTGTAGAGTTTTCTTCCAACTCTTGAGCCAATTGTCTTTGAAAAGGCCTCGGTGTCAGGAAAGGACAAACCATTACTTATATTCTCTTAGCCAACCACCGCCGAATATCGGGGTATTACATGTCACCCTCAAAAACTCTATTGTTTCTCTCATTCCAAACATTCCAAATTAAGACTCCATACTACCTTACATTTGCCGCTTAAGACATTCCAACTCCAAGCTTCAAACAATTGTAGAATCGAAGTTGGTAAAGGCCAAGAAATAAGGAATGCTTTTATGAAATAATCCCAAATTTCAAACGTAGTCTTGCAATGCATAAACACATGATTTGCAGACTCATTTTCCAAGTTGCACAATACACAAGATGCATTATCCACCTGCACCCCTATATGACTTTACATGTCTCTGGTTGGCAAAGAATCATTAAAAATAACCCACAACATAAAGCTTACCTTTGGAGGGATAAACTTCTTCCACAAGAACTTCTCAAATGAAACATCGGTACTCTCTCCTGCTAAAGCATCATACCAAGCACTAGTTGAAAAGTTGTTCAGGAATTCAACCTCATCGTCCCCCTGAATCAAAAATGGAGCAGCTCTGAAGTCCCTTCTTAGTAGATCCAATTTCATCTGTTCATTTGCATACAAATGATGCTTGAAAGAACCAAACCATCGACCATCAATAATTATCTCGACAATAAGGCTTGTTTGTTGTTGCAAGAATTATAAACAACAGGGAACACGTCTTTTAAACAACCACTAGTTATCCATTTATCATGCCAGAATCTCACTCCTCTACCATTTCTAATCTTGAATCTTATAAAGTTTTGAATTTTCGGTCCCAATTTGATAATGTTTCTCCAAAGACTTCTACATTGAGTTGTAGTATCATCAGCTGTCATGAGAATATCTTCTTTAGCTTTAACCTTTTGTTGCACTATCTTTCTCCATAAGGCAGTTTTTTGTCTAGTGTATCTCCACATCCACTTACTAAAAGTACCTTATTAGTGATTCTAAGACTTTTACCCCTAAGCCACTACTAATCTTGGGTAAACAAATCATTGTCCAACCAACCCAAGCCATCTTTCTTTTCCCTTGAATAGACCCCCCATAGAAAATTCCTTATTAGAGTTATCATCTTTTTCTCCACGGATACAAGCAGATGAAATAGATAAAAAAAAATATATTGGAAAACTTGAAAGATAATTCTTAATGAGAACTAACCTTCCTGCTTTGTTTAAATATTTTCTCTTCCAAGAATCCAGTTTCATCTTCATCCTTTCTAGAACATAGTCCCAAATAGAATATATCTGGAGGTAGATCCAATAGGTAGACCAAGGTATTTAAATGGAATTTTCTCAGTCGTACACCCTAACTCCTTAGCCAAGACATAAATAACCTCGTCATCACCTACACTAACCATAGTGGTCTTTTCCAAGTTTAGCTTCATCCCAGTAAGAGTTTAAAAAATATTGAAAGAATTATGAAAAGTCTAGTAACTTCATCAGAATTAGCATCTAAGAAAATGAGAGTATCATCTGCAAACTACAAATGAGAGATCATATTACAAGTATCATCCACCTTAAAACCTTGAATTTGGCCCCTTTCAACATCATCATTCATCAACTTAGACAATATTTACACTACCAGCAAAAAGAGATAGGGAGAGATAGAGTCACCTTGCGTTAACCCTTTAGTAGGTTTGAATTTTTTCAGTAGAACCTTCATTAACAAGAACATGGATATGAGATTAAGAGACACATCACTTGATCCAACCAATCTGGATACAGAAAAGTGCTTTCCAATCTACATTTTCAAAAGCTTTTTCCATATCAATCTTATAGAGGATACCAGACTTTTTTGATTTCAATCTACTATCCACACACTCATTAGCAATGAGAGCACCATCCAAAACTTGTATACCACTTATGAAAGCCCCTTAATAATCAGAAATCAACAATGGCATGACAGTCTTCAACCTTTCTACAAGAATCTTTGAGATGATTTTATAAGCACTACCAATTAATCTCAAAGGCCTAAAATATTAAGAAATGCAAGAATCTTCTTTTTATGGAATGAGAGTGATAAAAGAGCAGTTTAGTCTCCAATCAAGAGAACCATATTTGAAAAATCATTTAGTATTCTCATGAAATCCACCTTGATAATTTTCCAACAAGACTTGTAGAATTGAGTTGAGAAGCCACCTGAACTTGGAGACTTATTCGCACCCGTCTGTTTGATAACATTCCAAACTTCCTCTTCGGTGAAGTTCCTTTCCATCTAACCCTTTTTCTCCTCCACATTAGGAAAATGCATAGAATCAAAAGAAGAATACAAATTTTTCTGATCAGTAAAAAGGTTGATGTAATAGTTTCTTATTTCTTCTTTGATAGCAACTTGATCAAAATAGTCAACACCATCAATTTGAAGCTTTGCAATAGTATTTCTTTTATTTCTAGAACTTGCAATTCTATGAAAGTAAGTAGTATTATCATCCCCCATTCGAAAACCATTTTGCTTAGTTCTAAGTTGCCACTTCCTTGCTTCTACATTTTCATTGGTTCCCAACTTAATCATGTATTGAATCATTTCTTCTAACTGAGCAGGCTGAAGAGCAGAAGTATCCTCAAGACCATTTTGCTTCATTGAGCATGCTGAAGAGCAGAAGCCTTTCTTCTATGAAAGTAAGCAGTATTATCATCCCCCCATCGAAAACCATTTTTCTTAGTTCTAAGTTGCTACTTCCTTTCTTCTACATTTTTATTGGTCCCTAACTTAATCATGTATTGGAAGCCTTTCTTCTAATTGAGCAGGCTGAAGAGAAGAAGTCTCCTCAAGACATTTTGCTTCATTGAGCAGACTGAAGAGAAGAAGCCTTCATTCTATAAAAGTAAGCAGTATTATCATCCCCCAATCGAAAACCATTTTTCTTAGTTCTAAGTTGCCACTTCCTTGCTTCTACATTTTCATTGGTCCCCAACTTAATCATGTATTGAAGCATTTCTTCTAACTGAGCAAGCTGAAGAGCAGAAGTCTCCTCAAGACCATTTTGCTTCATTGAGCAGGCTGAAGAGCAGAAGCCTTTCTTCTATGAAACTAAGAAGTATTATCATCCCCCCCATTGAAAACCATTTTGCGTAAGTTGAAACTTCCTTTCTTCTACATTTTCATTGGTCCCCAACTTAATCATGTATTGAAGCCTTTCTTCTAATTGAGCAGGCTGAAGAAGCAGAAGTCTCCTCAAGACTATTCAAAGCACCAATCTTTTCAGTCAGACTCTTCTTTTCACGGGTCACAACTTAAAACTCTTGCCTACTCTAGTTCTTAATAAAATGTTTTAGATCTGAAGTTTAAGTAAGAAGATTGTACTTGCACTGCCACTGGAGTCCATTAATCTCAACCAAATCTCCACCATATTCACAAAATCCATATGCTCAATCCAACTTCTTTCTAACTTAAAGTAAGGTTTGCTGCTTACCAATAAACTAGTTGTAACCAAAATAAAGTTATGATCATTTATAGTTCTAGTTAGTACAATCTGTAAAGCATTAGGAAATGCTTCGTCGAAGTCCACACTAAATAAAAAGTTATCCAATCTGCATAGAAGTGGGTCATCTTGGTTATTAGTCCACGTAAAAGAACCACCGATCAAAGGTTGATCCACCATTTCTTGTTGCGAGAATGAAGTTATTAAGAAAACCCTAATTTCTACTATCGGCTTCACCTCTATTCCTTTTTGCGTCTATTCTTACCTCACCTCTATTCCTTTCTGCGTCTGTTCTTCTTGCATTAAGGTCACTAGCTACACATAAAGGCCCATTCCACCAATCGTTACTTCCTTCGTATATATCTTCCCAGAAAATCTCTCTATGATTAAACTCATAAGGGCTATAAGAATTTGTGACTGCCCATTTAAAGCCATTAGCCCTTATAATAAACAGAGTTGAAAACAGTAAAGTGAATGCGGGGGGCTAATGTAATCGTAATTGTATACACATAAATATGTAGCCAGCCACGCGTAAAGATAAGGACACATGCCCTACATCAACACCAGGGGCATCAAAGCAATGATGCCACGTCTCCACACATAAGGACAGATATCACCATCATCTCCACGTATCCCTTATCATGCAAATCCAACGATGACAAATCAAGGATCACCTAGCATTAAGACCACCGCGAAGTACCCTATAAAAATCTAAGACATCACTTTTTACCATCCCAAGGAAGATCAAGATCCGACGAATGAGAGGAAGAGCAGCTGACACGCGCGTCAACAATTGTCTAAAGCGTGCAGACTGACCCAACCACCCGCAATAAATGCTACGAGCGCAGGGTACGTGTCAAGCATTCTATGGAGAAAGAAGAGGCAACCCAGCGTTAAAGTATATTACCGAAGGAGAGTCATCGGCGTAATACGAAGATACCATCGGGGACAACACAAAGACCGAGACGATAAGGATACTGATGTCTCTGATGGCGGACTCCATGTTCAATCTCTATAAATACCCCTCTCCACTTAGAGAGAAGGGGTCGACCAATTCTAAGTTAGAGTGAGAGATAAGAGCAGAAGAGAGATAAATAGTAAGAGTATGTAGTAGATTTATCTTCTTCCTAGCTTCGTTATTCACTCCAAAGTCATTCGACTATCTTTGTAACCCCCAAATGCATAGTGAAACAACTACCCCCGTGGACGTAGGCCTTAGTGCTGAACCACGTAAATCATTGTCTCATTTATATTCCGCACTTTATCTTCTGTTTTACTTATTATGCTTTGATATGTTATGTTATATATCGTGATCGTAAGAATAATTTAAATTACTCCCCTATGACTAGACGAGGACGAGCCCGAAGGCTCGGAGTCAAAGAATCATCAGACTGATATAGTTTTTTCATGTATTACATTCTTCTCAGTGATTCTGTATGAAATGCGAATATTGTTTGTGGACACGAAGATACCATCGTTATTTCCGTGTTCACAATCTGGCGCTAGAAACAGGGACTTTGTCCCGGTAAAAGATTTATCTTATCCTGTGATTTTACCTATTTTTTGGTTACTCATCGTTATTCCCCAAATAATAGTGTTCTGAGCAACTGGTCATTTTACCTATCTTATCTTGTCTTTTATGTCATTGTTTGTCATTGCAAACACTCTTCTAATCTGCAGGCGTTTATGAAACCATCTTCGAAATCCAAAAACCTTTTCTTAGTGTTGGGAGTCTAGTGTACCTTTGAAATCAATTTTGAAGTACTCATACCATGTGTTTATTAATGAATGAGTACCAGATCTATACGTATTCGAGTTTTCATATTTACAACCCCGTAGATCTGTGCATTTTCGATGAGAATTTTTTAGATCCATAAGCAGATCTATGTTTATGATTATTGGATATGCATTTTCAAGCTTTCCCTTCTTTAAAATGATCCCCCAAAAACCTTCAGACAAATGTTTTATCTTCTGCTTTTTTCTTTGAATTAATCGTGCTAACTAAACCCACGCGGATGTTGCTGTTTCCACAACGTGTTGTTTATGCAGAAAAAATCGAAGATGGAAAAAATGAAAGACGTAGGAAAAGCTAAGGCGTCATCAAAAGAAACACCGAGGACAACACCGGTTTTGACAAGCAGTAAACAAAAAGGTGAAAAAACAAAGGCAACGAATCATAAGCCAGATGTAGCGGAAATCACCCCACCACTAGATACCAACGCTATAGCGGCGGCAGCAGTCAAAGCTATGGCGGCCAAAGCTGAGGCAGCAAAGATATCTGCGAGTTCCCAAGCCCATGAACAACGCGAAGGATTTGCAGAATCGACGATGCATCAACCAGCCTTCGGAATGTCGCCGACAAATGATCAAAACCAAACCATGCCAGCTGTTCAGCCCTTACTGATAATGAACCAACCAGCGACCCCTCATGTTGAACTGCCAATGGTAACTACCGATCCACCTATGCCCTTAATCCAAACGGTTGATGAAGATCATATTGTGGCCATTGGAGGGCAAAGGCAGGCCGGAACTCCGAACCAAGGATCGAATCATTCCCTCCAACTAATGGCAGAGCTCGAGAAACTAAAGAATGACCAGAAGGTATACGCAGATGTTGTGGCATTATTGGCTCGGGAAAATCAGGATCTCAAGGACAAGATTGCCCAAAGTACTGGAGCGGCCCACTAGCACGACGAAGCAAATTCTAAAGCACCAGAGCCGAATCATGACCGAAGGATCATCGTGACGAATACCAACAATCCCGAGCCGTTAAACCGAAGAGCGTCCAGAGGAAATAGATCGTCCGATCCAGACTACGTTCCCGAGGACTCGGATTATTTCGATAGTGATAACCAAAGATCAGAACGATCCACGATCAAAGATGATCATCAGCGTGCAATGGAGGACCTTCGTGCTGATATGATGACTGAAATCAAGCAGGTGAAAGCAAGGCAGGGAGGAGGAAGACTAGAAGAGGTGATAATAGAATCCAACACCACACCGCTGACTCCACATTTGGCCAAAGCTCTCATTCCTCAGAAGTGCCCTATCCCGGCGTTCGAGTGTTACGATGGATCCAGCGATCCCGCGGTCCACCTTCGATATTACAATCGTATCCTAGCACGATGGGATCAAGATGACGTGGTCCTCTGCGAGATACTTCCTCCGAGTTTAAAAGGGTCAAGACTATCCCGGTTCGATAACCTACCGCCAAACTCCATCGACTCCTACAACCAACTTCTTTGAGAAATTCTTAAGAACATATATGTACAACAAGGTCGTTAATGCAGGGATGGATAAGCTCTTCTCGTTAGCAGTTGCATACAAAGAAACGATCATAGAGTATAAATATAGGTGGCACAGAATTTGTCAAGAAATAGGAAATGTGGATCTCGTGGTCAGCATCAACTGCTACAAATGGGGATTGGATAGAATGAGCCCACTGTTTGTCGAGATTCATGGAAGTGTACCTACGACTGAATGAGACCTTCGAGTAATCATTGAAAAGGACGCCAGGTTGGAAGAAATCCAGCGGGAGAATCCCAGAGCCCAGACTCAAAATCTCATCGGACTAATTCGGTAGAGCAAGCCAGCGGATGATGGGAACCTAATATTGCATACATTCTTATCATTTTGTAGGTGTTTAGGGTATTTTTTTGCACTAATTGCTTGTAATTATGCCAAGCTATATATTTTGTACTTCTTATTCGTTGCGAGTAAAATGTGTGGCAATTGTCTTGACTTTTGTTTTGTAATGCCAGGGGAATGAAAAGAATGGTATGAACATGTGCTATGAAGGAAGTGGAGCTACATTGCCCTATTAAGCAAGATGGCAAGTCGATGTTAGGAAGACGCGTGTAGTGGAGAAGGCAGTCAGGGTGCCAGCAGACTTGTGAAGATAATGAATCTACTAGTGGATGAGAATCTCAAGTAGAAGGATTATCTGAGCATGAAATGAAGTAATGGGCCATAATCCAAGTTATACCCATGTTGGGAGTTAAAGAAAAGAAGCCTAGCCCAAGTTCCATTCTCATATACCAAATACAGACCCTTAATACAAACAACACCCAAACATACCCTTAATCCATCTTCCATTTCACTTTCTCCTACACACCCGACAACCCCTACCCCCCCACATCAATTATGAACCCTAACTCAGCCAATCCCATAGACAACAAGCTTCATGTCAAATCTATCAAACACATACCTCTATCACTACTTTTACCCTGTCAAGACTAGTTGCTTATCTTTCTATTATCATTTCAGTCATAACCCTAGGCTTTGACTCATACAAATAAGAAAAGCTAGGGATTTGATTTTGTTACTCTCTGCAAACATCATCAACAACAGCGCGCAATCGACGGAAATAGGGTGGCTGTGATGATTAAGAAAATGAAAATTAGGTCTGAATTCAAACAGCAACAACATCAGTCAAATGGATGAGGATAAGTGCAGTGGCGGTGCATGAGTGAAGAGTCTTACATAGTGGTGAGTTTCGAGAACAAAATCCCCAAATATTATAATGTTTCTGTTGAGAATAGGGATTGAAAATTGGGGAGTTATGATGTATTTGGGGGATGCAGTGAGTAAGGAGAGCAGAATTTAGTTTTCATCTATTGCTTTTGTTGTGGAGTGACTTAGTAGAACTCAGTTGAAAAGAGCCTGCATTTTATGAATATCAAAACTTCATCTCTGTTTCTATCAAAGCCATGTTCTAACTTTCTTAGCTAGGGCTTTGATGAAGCCCTTAACTTACTGCTAGTTTCTTATGTTAATGAAATGTTCTTGTAGAACTTAATTGATTATGATTTGGTTTAGCTTTATGTTGCAACTTATAACTTTCACCTAGTATGTCTTGCATCCTAGGTTTTTAGATCAATTATTTGTTGTTGCATCAACTCATGCTTCACTGTATGCTTTCAATTACATGATTAGTTATGCTGTAATAAGACAACTGATGCTAGGAATTGATATCTTAGTTGTGACTAAACTATCTATTTGAGATTACCTTAGATACACGACATACTCGAATCTTCACTGTTATCCGTTACAAGGACAAGAGTATTTTCATTAGATGAAATATCTAGTGTAGGTTATGTGGTAGAGTCAGTTGCCCTAGTGCTTCCTACTTGATTTTTTTATACTCTCATTGTATCCTTATTTCTGTTCCGTTTATAGTTTCATAGTTCTGTTTAGCAATCATCTCGTCGTATCGACAAATACCTTATTTGAATTAGTAAAGTAAGGCTCTGAAATTCAACATTACACCGACCTAGTCTCTTTGGGTTCGACCCGTATTTGCCCTGTTTACATTGTTGAAACTGTGCACTTGCGGTTAATATAATTGTAGGCTAACTTTCTAGTCCTACCAAGTTTTTGGCGCCACTGCCGGGGACTCGGTAGCGGTGTGGTTGATCTATTGTTAAATTTACTGATTTTTAGCTTAATCCTGTATATATGTGTTTAGTATATTTAACTTAGTTGTTTTCAACCATCTTTGTATATAATTGTCATTGCATCTCTTTAGTATTTGTTATAGTTGTTAATTTTGTTTCAGTTAAGTTGGCTGCATCATATTCTTGTTAGTTCTCTAGTATCCTTGTAAGTTTTCTTTTGTTTTATGTAGCTTATTAGTTTACAGTCCATTGGTCCTTACATCCTGTAGCTTAGATAATTTAACCTATTAGTTTGTTGTTGTTTTTAGAATATAATTTGTAGTTGTTCATCAAGTGCATCTAATCATATTCTGAATCTGTAACCTAATATAGTACTGTAGCTTAGTTAGTCCATCTATCTACATACCCTTCATCTCTCTTAAAACCTTTTTGCATTTTGTATCTCTTTAGTGTGTTGTAAGTTGAAACTTTTTGTTTTAGTTGTTATTGTAATCCTTCTTATCCTGTGAGTTAGTAATAGCCTTATAAGTAGTCATATAGTGTTCTATGAATTATTAGCTCCATTTGTTATATAACCCACATCATTCTCCTGTAGCATAAGCTAGTTGCATCCTGTATTGTAGGTTGTATATCTGTTAGGTTATCTTTGTTTTTCATTTTCTTAGTTTGTAGTATTCTGTAATCTGTAGTTAACTATCAGCAAGAACAATCATATAGAATCCTGTGGTGTCTTCTTGAATTGCCTTGGTAAATAATCTTAGTCTTGTATTCTGTTTAGCATATTAGGTCATTTGTTGTCATCGCACTTTGTAGTTTATCTATCCTTTCAATCATTTGTGTATATAATTTTCATCTCATCTGTGTAACTTAGTTCTGTAGACATATTGGTTGTGGTAATTGTAGTTTCCATCACTTTATTGTCATCTGCATAACTGCATCTGTAGGCTGTATATATACGTGTTTAGCTTTTACTTTTTCTATTGTAGTATAACTTAGTGATAATCCATATCTCCTATTGCAGTAGTTTATAAAGTTCTCTACATGTAGCTTTTCAGTTTGTTGTGACATATTGTTTCATTGCCCTGTGACGTATCGTTAGTTGTAACCTTTTCAGTTGTTCCATTGTTTTTCCATATCTGCATCTCATTTCAGTTAGGTCAGTTGCATCTAGTCATACCATTATAAAACTTAACTTTTGTTCCTTATAATTCGGTAGCTTAGATTGTATTCTTGTCAGTTTTTCAGTTACTTAGGCATATATGGGTCTGTAAGTATTATTTTAAGCTGTTCATTGCTGTCATTGTTATAACTTAGTTGTTTTGATCCATCCATATACACTTTTCATCAGTTCTCTATAGTGCTAGCAGTAGCATAGTCTGTTTATGAGTACCGTAACTTTAGCTTTCATCACATGTTTTAGCACCACTTGGATTTAGAATCTGTAGCTGTAACTTAGTAACATCTTAGTTCTGTAGATGTATCTGTAATTTTAACGTTCAATCATTCCCATAAACTGCATGTGGTTTCAGTTAGGATAACTGCATCATTGTCTTGTATTTTGCAATTTTCTTTCATATTAAATAGCATCTGTAGTTTAAGCATATGAGTAAATAGCTTTGTTAGTTCAGCACTAGTTAAAGACCTCATCACCTGTAATATACCAGTAAGCATTCTTGCGTTGCTTCTGTTTCCATTTTCCATTTGCAGTTTGTTTGTATTTGCATCTTTTTGCTCCACTCTGTCCTGTTCAGATCTTTCGATTAGTGATAGCTTAGTTTGTCAGTATGGTACACAATATTGGTCTTGCAACTCTAGTTTGTTAACTGTCAGTAATTTTCTTTGTTTCCTTGCCATATTTGCGTACTTATGAGTACTGATTTTTTTTTTGAGCTGGCAGGTGTTTACAATACTGATGCGCAAACCCAAGGAGGAGAAGAAAAAAAGCGAAGCAACCTGTGTGTTGTGCCTAAACCTGGTTTATATTGGCGGTATCATTCTCAACCTTAAAATCTCTGATAATTCCAATGATCAGTTGTTGAACCTGTAACTCCATTGATTCTCTGAACCTTTCGTGATCTGTCTTAAGTGATCTGTCTTAAGTGATAACTTAGCTCCCTGCCTGGTAAACTAGTTACCTGAATGACTATTTCCAAACTCCTGCAACACGAAACTCAATTTTGGTAGCTGAATTAGTACTTCAAGCTGGTTCCTTTTGTTGCTAACTGCTTCGGTACCTTTGCATACAATCTATGAAGTTCGAATATCATTGTTACTTGCTAAAATTGTCATTTTTCTGGGCACCTCTTAATTTCGACATAACCTGTGTGTGTGTGTGTATTCACCCCTGAAAGTAGTTGTCGTCATCATAAACATTAATTCGCTGAGTTGTGCAATTGCATCTTGACTGTGCAGTACGATATAATAGTTCTGCGTGCTTGTTACCTAGTTCTAGCTGTTGATTCTCGCAAGTTGTGTTTTTCCATGTGGTGCAATTTGCTTGTTTGTCTGGGTGTTATAACATGTTAAATGGTAGATCTGTTAGCTATGATTGTGACTTTTCGAGATCAGACCAATCGTCTAGTTAGAATTCAGCAAGAGGACGTAGTTGAAATTCCTGTGTCTGTCGAAGAAAGACCTGACCAACCTGAGACAATGGGTGATGAGGTAATCCCACCCCGCAGTCTCAAGGACTACATGTACCCCACGAAGACAAGCCAGCCCTCATGTATTGTTCTACCAGAAACTGCTGGTCATTTTGAGTTAAAGGCGAGTAGGATACATATGCTCCCTGTGTTTCGATGGGTTGATGCTGAAAACCCTTACCACCACGTGAGAGATTTTGAGGAAATCTGTAGGACTCTTAGATTCAATCAGTTGACAGAAGAGTCCCTGAAATTACGTTTATTTCCTTTTTCTTTGAAGGAAAAAGCCAAAAATTTAGTTATATGCTTTGCGGCCTCAGTCCATTAGAAGTTGGGATGAACTTACGAAAGAATTTTTTAAAAAGTTCTTCCCAAATCACAAAACAGCCACCATTCGTCAGGATATCAATAGTTTTGTTCAACTAGATGGTGAGACATTGTCCAAGTATCTAGAAAGGTTTAATGATTTGTTACTGCAATGTCCTCACCATGGTTTCGAATAGTGGAGACTCTCAACAATTTTGTATGAAGGGTTGGATTTTGCCACTCGATCCATGGTTAAAGCAATGTGCAATGGTGAGTTCACAGATAAAAGTGCCGACGAGTCATGGACCTTTTTACATGAAGTTGCCAAGAAAACTCAGCAATGGAAATCTGTTAGAGAACCTAGGAAGTCGACTAACAGGGGTAGTGTTCATAAGATGGAGTCTGACTTTGAGGGTAATGCTAAAATAACATCATTGGCTAGGAGAATTGAGGCTTTAGAACTGGGGAAAAATATAAAATATGCTACTTCTACTTCTTGTAACCAAGTTGAGGTTTCTATTTGTGATGTGTGTAATAGTTCTGATCATCTTGTTGATAACTGCCCACAATTGCATGCATTTCAAGAGTCCAGACCTGAACAGGCCCATGTTTTGTATCAAAAGCAAGAACATAACCCTTATTCACAGACCTACAACCCATGGTGGAGGAACCACCCTAACTTTTCATGGTCCAAAGGCCCTGTACAAGGGGGTACATCAGGAAACGCACAAGGATATTCATATGCTAGAAACCCCCAGGTACAATCGTACACACAACATCCTTCTGAAAATAAATTATCAAGCATTGAAGAAAGTGTCGGTCTGCTGACCCAAAATCTTTTGCAAAATCAGAAGACCACTGACCAACGTTTTACAAGTCTAGAACTTAAGATAGGTCAGATCTGTGATGCGCTTAATGACAGGGAAAAGGGTAAGTTTCCAAGTCAGCCTGAACAAAACCCAAAAGGCACATTGCAGGCAAGTATGTCTACTTGTAATGAGACTGCACATGCTGTTACTACTCTTCGTAGTGGTAAAGTAATTGATAACAATGTAAGCATGCCTGGAAAGAGTGAGTCTGTGTCTAAGTCACAATTGCATACAACATCGCATGATACACCAGTTGTTGAAAATGAATCCGAGCATGTCCCTAGATCAAAAAAATCTGCCGATGTTAATGTTTTTGTGCCATCAAATATGCATGTAGCTCCTTTTCCTCAAAGGTTAGAGCAGAAAAAGAAATGAACACAGTATAACGAGATATTGGAATTGTTCAAGCGAGTCAATATTAACATTCCATTTCTCGAAGCAATCAAGTAGATTCCTGCTTATGCTAAGTTCCTGAAAGATCTGTGCACACAAAAGCGCAAGCTTAATGTGCACAAGCGTGCCTTTCTCGCTGAACATGTAAGTTCTATCATTCAAAACAAGACTCCACCTAAGTTTAGAGACCCAGGTTGTCCCACAATCACATGCAAGATAGGTTTCCATACGATCAATAAGGCATTACTGGACTTAGGGGAAAGCGTTAACCTACTGCCATATTCGGTGTATGTGTAGTTGGGTCTTGGAGAGTTAAAACCAATACCTATAACTCTGCAATTAGCGTACCGATCCATCAAAGTTCCTCGTGGTGTGGTGGAATACATTTTGATTAAGGTTGATAAGTTCTATTTCCTTGTGGACTTCATTGTATTAGACACTTAGCCTGTGCAGAACCCAGATTGTCATATTCCTGTCATTCTAGGACGTCCCTTCTTGGCGACGTCCAATGCAATTATTAATTATCGTAATGGAGTGTTAAACTTGTCATTTGGTAACATAACAGTGGAGTTGAATGTTTTTAATGCTAGCCAGCAACATTTAGATCTTGATGATGATGATGATGTGCATGAAATCAACATGATTGAAAGTTTGGTTCAGGATTCGTTGTCTAGTAACATGTCTCATTGATCCTTTACATGCTTGTTTGAACAATTTTAACTTGGATCTGTTTGATGATGAATACATAAGTGAAGTGAATTCTTTGCTTGAATCTGCACCTCTCATGGACACCACTAAATGGAAAGCTAGAGTGGAGCCACTTCCACTCTCTAAATCCAAGTTTATCCCGTCTCTTGTTGAGCCATCAAAGCTTGAACTGAAACCATTGCCTGATACTCTTAAATATGCATTTTTGGGTTCTTCTAATACTTTGCATGTAATCATTTTATCTGCTTTAGATATAGAACATGAGAGCAAGCTTTTAGAAGTACTTAAGGAGCATAAAGAAGCACTAGGATGGACAATCTCAGATATTAAGGGTATTAGTCCCACAGTTTGTATGCATCACATAAATCTTGAAGATAGTGTTAAAACATCTAGGGAAATACAGAGGCGACTAAATCCTAACATGAAAGAAGTTGTTAGAGGTGAGATCCTTAAGCTTCTTGATGCGGGTATCATATACCCAATTTCAGATAGCAAATGGGTTAGTCCCATTCAGGTTGTGCCGAAAAAGTCAGGAGTTACTGTATTTCAAAACGATAAAGATGAGTTAGTTCCTACTCGAGTAACCACGAGGTGGCGAGTTTGCATTGATTATAGGAAGTTGAATGCAGTTACAAGGAAAGATCATTTCCCTCCCCCTTTCATAGAACAAATGTTAGAAAAGTTATATGGACATAGTCATTACTGTTTCTTAGACGGCTATTCTGGTTACAACCAGATTCACATAACACCTGAAGATCAGGAAAAGACTACATATACATGTCCTTATAGTACATTTTCTTATCTTCGCCTGCACTTTGGGTTGTGTAATGCACCCGCCACATTTCAACGTTGTATGATGAGCATTTTTTCTGACATGATAGATAATTTCCTTGAGATCTTTATGGATCGATGATTTCTCTGTGTTTGGATCTTCTTTTGATGAATGTTTGAACCATCTCACTCTTGTGCTGATTAGATGTAAAGAAAAAAAATTGGTTCTGAACTGGGAAAAGTGTCATTTTATGGTGAACTCAGGCATAGTTCTAGGACATATCATCTCTGAAAAAGGTATTGAAGTAGATAAAGCTAAAGTTGACCTCATTCAACACTTGCCGCAACCTCGCTCTGTGAGGGAGGTTAGATCATTTTTAGGCCATCTTTGGTTTCTACATAAGATTCAGATTCATTAAAGATTTGCTTTTGTGTTTGATGATGATAAGATCTCAAGGCCACTGTGTAATCTACTTGTTAAAGATGTTGCTTTTGTGTTTGATGATGATTGTGTGCGTGCATGGGAAGAACTCAAAACTCTTCTAATTTCATCCCCTATAGTCTGACCAACTGACTGGAAATTGCCATTTGAAATCATGTGTGACGCGTATGATTTTGTTGTTGGTGCTGTTTTAGGACAGCACGTCGATAAACTTCCATATGTGATATACTATGCTAGCAAGACTCTTAATGATGCTCAACTTAACTACTCAACTACTGAGAAGGAATTGCTTGTTGTTGTTTTTTCATTGGACAAGTTTAGGTAATACTTGATAGGGTCTAAGGTCATCATATACACTTGTATATATTGTTTATTTTATTTTAGTATTTTATTTATATATAAAAAAACACTATCGATCATGTTGCTCTGAAATTCCTTCTTTCTAAGATGGATGCGAAAGCTCGTCTCATCCGATGGATATTTTTATTGCAGGAATTTGATCTCGAAATTCGAGATAAAAAAGGTTCGGAAAATATGGTCGCTGATCACTTGTCTAGATTAAATGTTGAGTCTTTTGATGATTCCTTGCTTATTAGAGAGTCTTTTCCTGATGAACAGTTGATGCTTGTGTCTGAGTTTCCTTGGTTTGCTGACATTGTTAATTATCTTGCTACGGGAAGAATGCCTTTGCATTGGTCTATACAAGACCGTTTTAAGTTCTTGGCTGAAGTTAAATACTTCTTTTGGGATGAACCGTACCTATTTAAGTACTGCCCGGACCAAATCATTAAGAAATGTGTCCCCAATAGTGAACAAAAAGATGTGATATATTTTTGTCATGACCAAGCATGTGGAGGCCATTTCAGTGCCAAGAAAACTGCTGCAAAAGTCTTGCAGAGTGGGTTTTATTGGCCATCGTTGTTCAAAGACTGTCATGCTTATTGTATTTCTTGTGAACGTTTTCAGAAACTAGGAAGTATTTCAAAGAGAAACATGATGCCTTTGCACCCTATCTTGATTGTTGAACTGTTTGATGTGTGGGGAATCGATTTCATGGGTCCGTTTCCTAATTCTGAAGGTAAATTGTATATCCTTGTTGATGTTGATTATGTTTCTAAGTGGGTAGAAGCAATTGCGACCAAAACAAATGACCACAAAGTGGTACTTTCGTTCTTAAAAGAAAGCATATTTTCTCGTTTTGGCACACCTAGAGCTATAATCAGTGATGGTGGTTCACACTTTTGCAATAGGCCTTTTGAGTCATTAGTTCGCAAGTATGGTATAACTCATAAAGTCGCAACACCATACCATCCACAGACCAGTGGCCAAGTAGAGGTTTCAAATAGGGAGATTGACGGTTAACCCGTCTAAAAAAGATTGGTCTTTGAGATTGAATGATGCTTTGTGGTCTTATATAACATCATATAAAACTCATATTGGCATGTATCCTTACAGACTGGTGTATGGCAAGCCTTGTCATTTACATGTTGAATTAGAACATCGTGCATATTGGGCTATCAAAAAGCTTAACTTTTCTCTTGATAAGGCAGGTACACAACGGAAGCTTCAACTCAATGAATTGGAAGAGCTGAGAAATGATGCTTATGATAGTGCTAAGTTGTACAAAAATCGAATGAAAGTGTTTCATGACAAGCGCATTTTGCGCAAGTCATTCACGCCTGGCCAGAAAGTTTTATTGTACAACTCACGCTTGCATCTTTTTCCAGGAAAATTGCGTTCTAGATGGACAGGCCCGTTCATGGTGCGAATAATATTCCCTCATGGAGCCGTAGAACTCAAAGACATAGCAACTAAGAACGTCTTCAAGGTCAATGGGCAGAGACTGAAGCCGTTCCTTGAACTAATTCCACCTGAAATTGAAATAACTGATCTTGCAGAACCCATCTATGTGGACTGAAATGGTTCACTCCTTGTACATACCAGGCGTAGAATTCCATTTTTCTTGCTATTGCTTTCTTTTTCGGTTTGATAGATTATCTTTTTCACTGTTTTGTATAGTTTATGTTTGTTTGTTTTTTTCTGTTGTGATATCTACCCTGTTGTTTGCTTTGGAAATACTCTATTGTCTCTGGTTTGGCAACACTTTTTGGATCTGGTACTCTCTAACCTCTTCCTTCTTTTTATGAACTCCATGGCATGGTATCACTTTGTGAAACCTTAGAAACATTGAGGATACTGTTTAACATAGGTTTGGGGGTACAAGTAGATATCACATGAACTTTGTAGCGATTTGGTATGCTTGAATATTATGAATAGATAACATCTTAAAAAAAAAAAATGATGAAAAAATGAAAAATGGAGCTCATTTACCTTGAATTGTGATACCTTTGCATGTATGATATCTTAGGGTTCTTAGTCTAGATGATGAGGCACCCCTGATTCTAACACAATTCACATGTTGATAAGAAATTTGCACATGCACGATCAACCAAGCGTGTATAGCGTCGGTGTTTCATAGGTTAAGTAGGTTGCCAATCATCTAAAATACTGAGTGAGACTTGACTAGCTTGTTCTTTGGTTGGCTGGGATAGAAGTTGGAGGATACGTTAAGAAAAGCAACCATTGAATTTGACCGGGTGCATCGAAAAGGGTTGCCTCTTGCTAAAAGTGTCGTGTAATGTATTTTTGAGTTTTTGTGTAAAGTTGTTGCGTCATCTCGTGTTTGTATCTCTCGTTATTGCAAAGTCAGATGAAAAATCAGTTAAAAGAAAAATCAGAAAGAAAAGAAAAGCAAATTGCTTCAGAAAAAATAAATACTCATTGTCTGTTATTATGCTCTACTTCAGTAAAAACGTTAAAGTGTCTCTCTTGCCTCAAAATGAGAGTAGTCAATGTAAATATTGCAGTCAATGTTCTTTGTTGTTATGTGTTGTGAATAGTCTTGTAATATGCAAGGAGGGTGTAGCCATCGATGTACAACGCGAGTAAGCTGAAATATCACCAACTCATCAGGTGAACATTCACAATTCTCGTAAAGCCGGACAGCTAGCTTGGCTTTGAATTCAGTTCTTAGCCTAAAAACTATCTCTTAGTAATTGGCAGTCATAAGTAAATCATTCTCTATGCATGTCCCGGGGAGATACACTTTACACTCTTATCACATGTCCTTAGTTGTTTCAGTGCTAGAATTGTGCCTTTGAAAGCTAGATTGACATATCCAATTGATGTGAGCTAAAACTGAATGCAGGTATCACTTTCATGAAACCTGAGCTTATATTTTGTCCTAGAAATTTGTGGGTATATTTTGACCAGCGCCAGTGGCGTAGGTAGGACTTTTCTTTTGGTTTTGTGTTTTACTCGAGGACGAGCAAAAGGCAGGTTTGAGGGTATTTGATGGGCACCTAATATAGCATACATTCTTATCATTTTGTAGGTGTTTAGGGTATTTTGTTGCACTAATTGCTTGTAATTATGCCAAGATATATATTTTGTACTTCTTATTCGTTGCGAGTAAAATGTGTGGCAATTGTCCTGACTTTTGTTTTGTAATGCCAGGGGAATGAAAAGAATGGTATGAATATGTGCTATGAAGGAAGTGGAGCTACATTGCCCTGTCAAGCTAGATGCCAAGTCGATGTTAGGCAGACGCGTGTAGTGGAGAAGGCAGCCAGGGTGCCAGCAGACTTGTGAAGCTAATGAATCTACTAGTGGATGAGAAGCTCAAGAAGAAGGATTATCTGAGCATGAAATGAAGTAATGGGCCATAATCCAACTTGTACCCATGTTGGGAGTTAAAGAAAAGAAGCCTATCCAAAGTTACATTCTCATATACCAAAGACAGACCCTTAATCCAAACATACCCTTAATCCATCTTTCATTTCACTTTCTCCTACACACCCGACAACACCCCCAAAGAATCAATTATCAACCCTAACTCTGCCAATCCCATCGACAACAAGCTTCATGTCAAATCTATCAAACCCATACCTCTATCACCACTTTAACCCTGTCAAGACTAGTTGCTTATCTTTTCTATTATCATTTCAGTCATAACCCTAGGCTTTGACTCATACAAATAAGAAAAGCTAGGGATTTGATTTTGTTACTCTCTGCAAACGTCATCAACAACAGCGCGCAATCGACGGAAATAGGGTGGCTGTGATGATTAAGCAAATGACAATTAGGTATGAATTCAAACAACAACAACATCAGTCAAATGGATGAGGATAAGTGCAGTGGCGGTGCATGAGTGAAGAGTCTTACATAGTGGTGAGTTTCGAGAACAAAATCCCCAAATATTATAATATTTCTGTTGAGAATAAGGATTGAAAATTGGGGAGAAATCTGTGTATAAATAGGGGATGTTATGATGTATTTGGGGGATGCAGTGAGTGAGGAGAGCAGAATTTAGTTTTCATACATTGCTTTTATTGTGGAGTGACTTAGTAGAACTCAGTTGAAAAGAGCCTGCATTTTATGAATATCAAAACTTCATCTGTTTCTATCAAAGCCATGTTCTAACTTTCTTAGCTACGGCTTTGATGAAGCCCTTAGCTTACTGCTAGTTTCTTATGTTAATGAAAATGTTCTTGTAGAACTTAATTGATTAGGATTTGGTTTAGCTTTATGTTGCAACTTATAACTTTCACCTAGTATGTCTTGCATCCTAGGTTGTTAGATCAATTATTTGTTGCTGCATCAACTCATGCTTCATTGTATGCTTTCAATTACATGATTAGTTGTGCTGTAATAAGACAACTGATGCTAGGAATTTGTAGTTGCAGGAAATCCCACACTACACTCCTCACAAGAATCCACACAATCAAATCATTTTAAGATGAACAATTATCCTTTTTATTGATCAAACTCCAAAAATATTACAAGATGAAAAGGAGATAAACTAAAGAATTACAACCACTCTAAACTTTCTCTCTCTTAATGACTTGCTCAACACTGGAAAAAGATCTCTCTCTCTCTCTCTAAAGTCTACTCGGCCCTTTTATAAGACATTACATAGTGGATGACAGCTAAGCTGTCCTTTATTTTCGGATCTGGCTTGCGACATTCTCGCAAGTATACACATGTTAAATATCGCAACACTCCTCGATCTTGCTACATCTTCACATGTTTCTCGTGTTTTGGCTGTCGTCATCCGTTACGTCGCTTTTACTTCCAGCCCGCGATGTCTTCGCAGTGTGTCGTTTATGGATTTCGCGAGAATCTTGGTGTTGCGATATCCTGATCCTACATCTTGCCTCTTCTCATGTCTTCTCTGCGAAGAAGAGAACGTCATGAGAACTAGTATTTTCAAAATGCCGCATCTGTTCATTTTTTTCCATATTTTTCTGTATTTGCATGATTCCGTACTATTGCAGAATTTATTACACGTGTCTCTTCTTCCACCCATTTCTTGACACGTCTCTTTCAACCGTTATTTCTCAACCGTTCACGTCCCTTATCGCATTAAATGCGTTTATCTTCTCTATATATAGTTTTCTCACCCTCCTCTTCTTCTTTTTTACTTTCTCTCTGCAATTTTCTTCACTTCTCCTCCGTAATTTCCGTTTCTGCTACTGTAAATATTCTTCTTCTTCTTTCTTTTGATCTTCAGTTCTTCATTCATTCCTATACTGAAAATAGCTCCAATCGGTCGCAAATACGAAACTTATTTTGAAGAAATTCAAAAAGATCTTCAAGGAAAAGGTTTTACTTTAACCACCATTCCCGGTTAGGAACCTAAATCCATTCTTTCTGCCAAGTTTTTCACTGATCATCATTGTGATGATCTGAAAATCATAATTTCGCTTGGTCAAATTCTCGTCGGCCTTCCTATTCCTCTTTATAACCCTAACCTTCCGTTATTCTATGGAATTCTTGCTCATGCGAACTTCTCGCGAGCTATCTATCAACTAAGCGGGGATTGCATTCGCTTAATACTTGAGTTCGCCAATCGTGGCGCTGGTAATGGGTCTCTTTACCCAAAGGAAGTTAGAGACCCAAAATTTAAGGAATTGGCGATACTCGCTGAAAGATACACAGTCGAGAGTTTCTACGAGAATTATGAATTCATTCCTATGAGGAAGGATAATACTCGCTGGGGTGTCCGTCTGAAAAGAAATGATGATGTTGCTGATGATAAACTCCTTATGTAAGACATTGATTGGCATTCTGGTAAAAACAACGTCCCGCGTCATTCTAAAGACGATAGATGGTGTGTTTTTCCATTGGTGATAAAGGGGCCTTATATCGCAGGCTCGAATGTACTTCCTGCGAATTTCGCTACTTATCGACCTTGGGTATTTAATTGGCCCGAGAAGAATAAAGAGGTATGTCTTCCAACTTCGCGTACTTCGTAATCTTTCATTGGTTGCTTATTCCCTTATCCTTTGATTCTCACGAAAATTTTTAGATTGAAAAGTTAAGATCGAGCAACAACCGGACCGGGAAGGCTAGCACTTTAGCTACTCTTCGCTCCGTCATGGATGAAGTAAGAAACACTTTATATATTTTTAACAATATTGTTGCCTCTGTTTCTTATCTTCATTTGTGTGCGAAGGTTGGTGTTGTAGCTGTTGGAGGATAAGAAAACCCTGAGGCTGCGAAGGCCAAAGGTAGAGGTAAAAATCCTCTTCGCAAGGAGAAGTCTGTTGCTCCGCCTCTGAAGAAGCGAAAACTAAACCTCCCATCTCCTTCGAATCCTCAGTCAGGTGAAAGTTCTGGTGATGAGGAATATGATGATGTAGATATTCCTTCTTCAAATTCTCCAGCTGGATCTTCTATGGCACAGCTGTCTAGTATTTTTTATGATTCTATGCAAGGGATGGGTGATGATCACCTTTCTAGTACATGCAAGGCTCTCGCAAGTATTTGCGATTCACCTTTACTTGAGAGTGATGGTTCTCTTCATGGGGTCTCCAGATCAGTGACTCCAAGCTTCTTAAATTCACTTGGTGTCTTGGTATGTTTTCATTCTCTTATTTTTTCATAATTTCAATCTTAAGTTATCTCTTGATAATTTCTTTAATTTCCTTTATAGTCCGGGAGAGCTTCATTTGCCGTTGCCTCAGATCTTGAGAAAAGGCGCAGTACTCTTGAGAAGAAAATCTTCAACTTCGCAAGAAGAATGGAGAATTAGAAACTGAAGCTGTTGTTCTTCGCGAGGAGAATAAACGGTTAGAAGTTGAGTCTTCCACTCAAAAGAATAAGATATCTAGTCTTCAGAGTGCCAATCAATCAATAACTTTATGGTATGAGACTTTTCTTTTTTCCTTTAGTTCATTCTCTCATTATCTTTCCTTATCTGATTTACCGTTTTCGCAGACGTTTATAATCTTTCTGAGGAAGCCATTCTTCTTCATTCATTCCCTGATCCTATGGATAACAATTCCCTTCTTGATCATCTCAACAATTCTCTGAATAGTTTTTCAAATAACAAGATTAAATCTCTTCCTCTAAACGAACTTCAATCTAAATTTCGCCTCTTAGAAATTGATCATAGATCTAGTTTAGGCCTAGCCAACCAATTTAAACGTCTATATCTTGGTTTGAAAGAAAAAATTGATATTTTAAGAAAGAAAATCAGTGATCTCATAGATGACAAAGATCGCATCGCTAGTCGAGGTGCTCAGGCATTAGCGAAATTTCAAAAATCTCTTCTTGAGGTTCAAATTGAACGTGATGAATCCATACGTAAAAATGCTATTCTTTGCGAAAGAGAGAATCAAATTCGCTCCCTTCTTCTCATAAACAATGATGATGAATTTGCTTGGGCTGCGAAGGTTCTAGATGATGCCAGAAATAATTTAGGTGTTAACATTAGCCTTCAAGCTGAGCATACGTCCTTGGTTAGAGATATGATTTCTGACAGAGAAGGTTGTTAATTATTCTTCTTTATTAAACTGTTTGCATAAATTTGTCATCAAGTTGCTGATTCAATGTTATATATTCGCAGAAGCTGAAGCAAGGTTCCGAAAAAGAATTGAAGAACTTGAATCTGAGAAAGAGCAACTTGCCAAAAATCTTTCTTCTCGGGATGATAAATATTCTAGGTCAAGAACCAACTAAAGATCACTGTCACGAATTTTAAGAATGATGCTATTCTTTTTCGCAATCAAACTATTGAGATGGTCTGCGATGACAATAACATCCCTCAGTCTAAGTACCCTTGCCTTCTTGATGAAGTCCCCCAAAATATGCCTTCTCTGGATATTTCTGATAGCGATGCTAGTGACGAAGAAGAGGAATCTAATGAAGATGAGAAGTTGAAGGATCTGATGAAGATAATGAAGAGAAAGAATCAAATGAGAAATAATTTTATTTTCCTTTTTCTTCCTTTGTAATATTTGTACAATCATTTTTTCAATCTCCCATCTTTGGGTGTATTCTTTTGCCGCGAATTTATTGAGTCTTTGAATTCAATTTCTATCTTTCTTGTTTCTTCCTGCACATAAAGGGCAATTCTTTTTTGCAATATGGTTAATCAATATATGCGTAAATCTGTCATATGAAGACAAATAACATGTTCTTGTTCATTCCCATACTTGCCTCTGTTATTTGTATTCGAATGAGAGATTAAGCATAATTTCGTGATATTTTCTCTGAACTTTATCATTGCGACAAGATCGCAGGACGTCCTTACATTTTCATGTAATGACCCATTGATCTTGCCTTATCATTTTTCTTGTGTGGTCTTATTTTGCCTTCCTAGTTAAAGGTCTTATTTTGCCACCTCTCATTTTTGCGACAAAATCGCAGGACGTCTTTACACTTTCATGTAATGACCCATTGATCTTGTCTTATCATTTCTTTAGTATTATTGCCTCTGCAGGATATTTTTCTTGCGACAATATGACAGGCCTAAATATCCTTGCGATCGTAAAGCCCCATGACATTGCCGTCTTTGCGACGAAATCGCAGGACGTCCTTACATTTGCATGTAAGGACCCATTGATCTCGTCTTATCTACTCTTTTGTATTTTTGCCTCTTCAGGATTATTGCACAAATATGACAAGGCTAAATATTCTTTCGAACATAAAGTCTCATGACATTTGCGTCTTTTTTGACACTATCAGCTCCCTAATGGAGGGTGCCACCCTTATCTTCCCCCTGGTTGTCCCTTCAAGGAGGCGTACTTCTTCCATACAAGGATAGCTCCTCCCATCCGGTCTTAACAACAACCAGTTGTTTTCGTAGCTTCTTATCCCTTTTGCCTATAGGGCTTATGGTTACGAGACTGCACCCTAAGTGGAGTTTTCTTCGGGCCGAGTGCAGCATAAGCCGAGACTTGCCAAGAATGGCCGAGACACTTCAAATGTCCCGGGCACCCTTGGCTCAACAGTGTACCTAGGCGCCTTGGTCAAATGCTGACTCCTTAGAAGAGACCCCCGGTCGTCCAATCTAAGTCACTAGATTAGATTGAAAATCCAAGGTATCTCTCATGGATGGGTTTTATTACCCCCAATCTTCATGACTCAGGTTCCAGGGGCGGTGTAACCTTTTCCCTGAGCCACGCTACAGATACCCCCTTACATGACGCACTTTAGGTACTTTGCCTCTTACAAAATTTTATTCGCGAACTAGGGTGTACGCCATGAAGGTTCGTCCCATTCTGATTATTTTTGTCAATTCTTTGTTATATGCAATATAGGTACCGCCTACTATGACACACTTTAGGTACTTTGCCTCTTGCGAAATTGTGTTCGCGAACTAGGGTGTACGCCATAGTAAGTTTGCCTCTTTCTGACTATTTTGTTGATTCTTCTGCATATGTAAGCTCTTTTGTAATTTCGCAACGTATTTGCCATTTGTAAAATATATGTTCTTTTTCTTCATATCAACTCTTACACAACTCCATTTTCGCCATTCGCAACATATTTGCCATTTGTAATTTTTTTTTTTTTTTTCTTCATCATCTTCATCATCACTAGGTTTTGGGTTAATCTCCAATCTCACCACCAATGGGTTGTCATGCATTTCTCCACCTTTAGGTACTTCTTCCGTGGTAAAAGAAATGATCTGCTTCTGCCATTCTTCCGATTGGCGACGTCTTCGCAATGTTCATTATTTCTTTATCATTGGCATCCCTTGCGAAAACCCTGCTGAGAGTAATATCGTGGAAATCTTCAATTGTCTTGTACGAATGTACAATAGAGTTACAAAACAAATTTTTTGCTTTTGCCCCAACTTCTATCACAAATATTTCACGTTCTTTTGTTGTGTTCGCCCTGTGAATTTCTGGAGGAGGAGGTAATGCTTGAGGTTGAGCTTTCCTTACTAGAAAATGATTTAATTTTCCCTGATCTATCATCCTGAGAATGATTCTCTTTATATTTCTACAGTCATTTGTTGTATGTCCATGGAAATGGTGATAAGAACAAAATTCATGGCTTCTCTCGCTTGGAGGTGGCTCCTTTACCATGTTCCATGGTGTTGGTATATTTTCCATCAAGATTATAGCTTCCCATATTTTCTCCACGCTAGCATTCAGAGGTGGCATCTCGATTTCTTCCCATACTATCCTGCGGCTTCCTTGTCCCTTATGATAATTTTTCCTTTGACCTCCATAATTTTCTTGCGGCTGGTCAAGTCTTTGAATTTTGTTATTTCCATCACGGTTATAGAAATTTCTTTCTCTCTCGTATTCTTCTTGGTCACGACTCCCCATAGCTACTAGATTCTGTTGATTATCACCCATTATCAACTCTGGTTGTCCTTGCGAGGTGCTCGCCACTGTATTTATCAACTTAGGTAACAAGCTTGCATTCGCTGTATTTGAACTTGTGTTCGCAACTGGGTATGATTCCATCTCATTTTGTTTTTCCTCGAGAGAAATATATTCCTCCTGTAATTCTCGCAGCTCAGTCATTGTGATTGTGTTCTTAATTCTAAAAATTTGAATGTATAACAGATTGGTTGCGAACATAGCATTAATGAATGATAAAATGAGATATCTCTCATCAACACGACCCGCCATGTCGCTACATATTGTCTTCCACCTCATGGTCAAATGTTTCAAACTTTCACCAACCCTTTGCTTTAATCCAAATACATCTTCAATGCCAGGTCGCGAGAAATTGTTACTTATGTACGCCCCTAAAAATATAGCCTGTAAATGATTGAAGGATGCTATAGTATTTTTTGGCAGTCCTTCAAACCATTTCAAAGCTTCTCCTGTTAAACTTGATGCAAAGTATTTGCACAATATAGCGTCATGATTTTCCCATTGTAACTTACATCTCAAATAAGCTTTGATGTGTTGTATTGCACAAGTTGATCCATCAAAAATGCTGGTTAATGTAGGAAAATTGCATTTTGGGGGTATTCCTTCTAATTGTGTTTCCCGTGTGAATGGGGTTTTCGCAGCTTCTTCTATAGCTTCATCTAATTGTCTCCTACCTCCTTCTTTCTTATTATTTAACATTCCTCTCATTTTCGCTAGCTCTTTCAAAATTTGTTCATTTATACTAGAATTATCTTCCACTGGCCTTTTTAACTCCGTCTCTCTTCTTCTGCGTTCATATCCATTTTGATTCTCTTGATCATCATTTTCTTCTCGTCTTTCTCTGCGATCTTCTCTTTCATTCCTTTCATGAATTCGCACACCATTATATCTCTCATTTTCTCCTCTTTGCCGTCTTTCAGTTCTCCTTAGTGTTCTATCGTATTCTTCATTGATATTAACATTATTGCGATTACGCTCACGCCTCCTTTCTCGATTATCATGATTGTTTTGGCGAATTGCCTCTTGTAGTTCTTGTTATTCCATTTATGCTCTTAGTCTTTCCCTCTCGCGAGCTAGATGTGCTTGTTCAGTATAATGTCTTTCAATTTCATCCTGAATTGCTCGGTGATTTCTTTGTATTTCTCTCCCATGTAATATTCTCCTTCCTTCTTCCTGATTTTCTCCATCCTTTTGATTATTTAGCCTCTGGCGGTGTCTATCTCTCTGATTTCCATCGTTTTGCCCATCTTGGAGAGTTTCACCATGTTGGATATAATGATCTTCCCTTACTTCTCTTCTTTCGTGGCGTTCCTCATCTGAATTTTGTATTTCTTCTTGAATTTCTTCATTAGCATTTTCTACAAGCATATTTCGTCTTACTTCTTCCCTTACTGATCTTGATCTTGTAGTGCTCCTTGACCTTTTGTTCTGTAACCTCATGTTTTCCATCCTTAACTCATGATTTTGCCTTGTCAGATTTGCACGTTCTTCTGTTTCTAATCGCCTTTCTTCGCGTATTGTTTGTCTTAATGCCTCTAACGCTGTAATCTCTTCGTTTCCATGAATTATTCCTCCAATCTTTTCTTGATCTCTCTCCTCTTTTCCATTACCTCCTAATTGATACTCTTCCCCTATTTCATCTACAGAATCTGATCGCCAAGTATGTACGCTCACTCTGTCATAATCCTCAGTTCTATTTTGTATTGGTGTATGATGAATTGGCGATTGAACCCGATTTTCTCCATTGTTTCTTGTGTTTGCTATTGAAGATTCTCCCATTTCATTTCTTTCTTCTCCAGCAAGTCTCCTACTCCTTCTAACAGTCGTTGGTTGTTTTGATGTATGTCTTCTTCTTGTCATTCTATAATCTTAATGAATTGTTGAAAATTATATGAAATTCTTTATCTACTACTTCAAATCCTTCCAAATCACAATATCAATCTTCACTCATCCCTGTTTCTAGCGCCATTATGTAGTTGCAGGAAATCCCACACTACACCCCTCACAAGAATCCACACAATCAAATCATTTTAAGATGAACAATTATCCTTTTTATTGATCAAACTCCAAAAATATTACTAGATGAAAAGGAGATAAACTAAAGAATTACAACCACTCTAAACTTTCTCTCTCTTAATTAATGACTTGCGCAACACTCGAAAAAGATCTCTCTCTCTCTCTCTCTAAAGTCTACTCGGCCCTTTATATAAGACATTACATAGTTGATGACAACTAAGTTGTCCTTTATTTTCGGATCTGGCTTGCGACATTCTCGCAAGTATACACATGTTAAATCTCGCGACACTCCTCAATCTCGCTACATCTTCACATCTTTCTCGTGTTTTGGCTGTCGTCATCCGTTACGTCGCTTTTACTTCCAGCCCGCGATGTCTTCGCAGTGTGTCGTTTATGGATTTCGCGAGAATCTTGGTGTTGCGTTATCCTGATCCTACAGAATTGATATCTTAGTTGTGACTAAACTATCCATTTGAGATTACCTTAGATACACGGCAGACTCGAATCTTTACCGTTATTTGTTACAAGGGTACAAGAGTATTTTCATTAGATGAAATATCTAGTGTAGGTTATGTGGTAGATTCAGTTTCCCTAGTGCTTCCTACTTGATTGTTTTGTACTCTCATTGCATCCTTATTTCTGTTTCGTTTATAGTTCCATAGTTCTGTTTAGAAATCATCTCGTCGTATCGACAAATACTTGATTTGAATTAGTAAAGTAAGGCTCTGAAATTCAACATTACACCGACCTAGTATCTGTGGGTTCGACCCGTATTTGTCATGTTTACATTGTTGACACTGTGCACTTGCGGTTAATATAATTGTAGGCTAACTTTCGAGTCCTAGGGAGGTTCAACTGAACATCCTAACAAAGTCAAGAGAGGACGAAGGGATGATCATCGGCGTGATGAACGAAAATTCGAAGATCAAGTTTACACAAAGCTGAACACCAACTACACTCGCATCCTAAGGGAGATCAAAGATCGGGAAACCTGGAATGGCCTTGGTCCAAAGGAAAGCAGCCCCCAAGGTCTGAGAAGTCAAGATATTACTGTGAGTACCACTGCTTCAACGGGCACCAGACCGAGAAATGCAAGAATCTCAAGATAATGATCCAAAAGTTGATTGACGCTGGAGACCTCAAGGAGTACATACATAAGGCAGAAACGGAAGATAGGGCTAAACGAAGCAAGTGAGTCCAACTACCCGAGGGTAATCGAATGTTAAATACCATTTCATGCTCCGAAGCTACTGGACCTTCACTAACGTCCCAGATAGGTAAAAGGCTAAGAAAGCAATTTGAAGATTACTGCGAGCTGTACAAAATCGATGGGTTAGAAGTGGACGAACACGAGTAGTGGATGAACGCGCCTATGACATTTGATGCCGAGGATGTCGAGGAAGACATGGAGGACCACAATGATCCTTTGGTCCTCACATTAACAGTGGCAGGGTGAAATATCAAGAAGATCCTCATCGACGGAGGAAGTTCGGTTAATGTTCTGTTCTATGACACGTTCAAACGGATGGAGCTAAATGACGAACAACTTATGTATTCTTATTATACCATCTACGGATTCAATGGGGCACCGACAAAGCCCTTAGGAGATATTGTTCTGCAAGTAGATGAAGGACCGATGAAGCTTGATACTCGATTCAGTATAGTGGATGCTCCGTCCCCCTACAACGCCATCATCGGCCGAAGATGGGTACACAAGCTCAAAGGAGTAGCAGCAACGTATCACCAATACCTTAGATTCCCAACACCCGAAGGGGTAATGGAAATCAAAGGAGATCAAGTCACCGCCCGAGAATGCCAGGCTCTACAAAAACAACTCAATAATGAACAAGACGAGCAGCGGAAGTCCCGAAGAAACAAAAATAAAGAGGCCGCCAAAGACAAAGCAATTGACCTTTATCTCGAAGAAATCTTAGGAAAAATCTTGACGAAGGAAAGCACCGTTCTAAGCACCGAGGCAGGTACATCGGCATCTAAGGTGGCTGAAGAGCCTACCAAATAGCAATTAAAGAATGTCCCTCTCCTCGGGGAACCGAAGCCTACATTCACATCTTTAGAGCCCACGAAGGAGATCAATAAGATTATCAAGATAGGAACCTTAATGGACGAAGAACGAGAAATGGCTTTAATAAAGTTACTCATGGAATATGCGGACATATTTGTGAGGAAGTTAGGAGATATGCCAGTAATTGATCCGAAGATAATCAGCATGAGCTTCATATAAAGCCAGGAACAACCCCCTTCAGGCAGAAAATACGAAAAGTCGCACCGGAATATCACCAGGCAATCGAGAAAGAGCTCCGCAAGCTGTTGGAAGTAGGATTCATCAAGGAAGTGAAGTATCCAACGTGGATTTCGAACATGGTCATCATTCCAAATAATAATGGAGGAGTAAGGATATGCATCGACTTCACCAACCTCAATAAGGCGTGTCCAAAGTATAGTTACCCGCTCCCAAACATCGATCAACTAGTAGAGGCTGTTGAAGGATACAAATAATTATCATTCATGGATGGATATTCTGGCTACAACCAAGTAGCCCTGGCAGAATAACATCAACAACATACGACATTCTACACCCCGCACGGCCTCTATTGTTACACCAGGATGCCCTTCGGACTGAGAAATGCATGGGCAACATACCATAGAATGGTTGATGCTATCTTCAAGCCGTGGATCGGGAACACTCTAGAAGTCTATGTTGATGATATGCTCGTCAAAAGTAAGATACTCAAGGACCACCATCAAGACTTGAGGGACATCTTCGAGGCAATGAGGAAACATAGCATGAAAGTGAATCCAGAAAAATGCACATTCGGCGTCACCTCAGGGAAGTTCCTTGGATATCTAGTAACGAAAAGGGGCATCGAAGTAGATCCCGCTAAGATCCAGGCCATCGTGGAGATGCCATCCCCGAAGAACCTGAAAGAAGTCCAAAAGCTCAACGGATCCCTAGAGGCTTTGGGTAGATTCATCGCTAGGTCATCGAACAAATGCAAACATTTCTTCAACATCCTCAAAAAAGGGAGCAAGTTCGAATGGACCGCATAATGCGAGGAAGCCTTCTAAAAGATCAAAGAGTATCTAGCCACAATCCCGATCTTACAAAAGCCCGACGATAATTATTTTCAATGATGTTGTAGTAATAGGTTCGTTCAAGACATGTGAAAGCAGATTTTTTAGACTTAATTTTTGTAAATAAAAATAACAAGCTCAATTAAAAAGTTGTTGGGAAATTATAGAGAGGTTGGGGCTAGGATTCCGCTATTTACCAATTCCAAAGTTATACTAATTAAAATCATGCAATTTCACACGTTCAATTTGATTCTCAACTATTGCAAAAGTAGATTTTTTAGAAACAACAAATGTTAATCCAAAGCATGTGATATCAAAAACCCTAGGCTAAGCATATTCCATCAATAGAAAATACAATTGTTTAACAAAAATCATAAAATCTATTTTCAATCTAGGCAAATAATCATAATTAAAAATTGCACAAATTAAATAATTAAGAATTACCACTTTTCATTGGAAAGATAGCTTCCTCCATCGCCCCAAGGATTGGGTTTAGCCCATCATTGTGTAAACTTTCTCAAAGTATTGATTCATGCTCAAAAATTGTTTACAAAGATGAAATGGAGAGAAAATGATTAAAACCGGGTGTTTGCAACGTTTATAAATGTTGCAAAACACTGTTACAAAGAACGATAACAAATATGTGTCACTGGCTCTGTAGTGGTACGACCCTAAAGGCTCCGTCGTTGACACTGTTGAAGAACGACGGTTTTTGGCTGTCTGTTCTTCGTGTTCTTCGTCTTCCACAGGAGCAGAAAAATATTCTCTCCAACTCGATCAATCTCCTCTTTGAAGCTCTCTATTCTCTTCCCAACTCTCCGTCCCTCTTCTAAGACATCCCAGTACCTTATTTATACCCGACAGTCCCCTTGAATCTTCAAAATATCTTGTTATTACTTCATTATTCTTCACGGGTATTCACGAGAAAATAATTTCCCTTCTTGTTGTTTCACGCATCTACAACTTCCACACCTTCCTTGTTTAAATCCTCCACACTTCTACATTGACTCAACATACTCTAAACACATGCCGAATCGCAAAACTAACTCGGAAAATCCCGAGAATATTTCACGTACGTGTGTATACCATGTTTCTCTTCTTCTTCTACGTGAGTCCGTTTCAATCGAATCCAATGATATTACTAACCTTGTTTTGGTAAAACAGGCCATACTAAATCCATCTGCGCAACAAAATCTCCAAGAATGTCGCCCAATATTAACCCAGGTAAATACTGTAGAAACCAAATTTAAAAAATATTTTCCCACTGAAAACACTTCTTTACGAAGAAGATGGTTGTCCCCCTATCCAGCTTGTGGGGTGCGAATAGCACTGGGTTGCCCCTTAGTAATTAGGTTTCCCCTTATCCAAAGTGGGAGTCCGAATAGTAAATGTCCTCCGGGGGGTTCTCCGAGTAGTTTTTCGAGCCGATTTTTCCAAAAATGTTTATTTCCCAAAAATACCGACAAACACACAAAACATCATAATAAGTACAAAATCGAGTGCCAACAATATATAGTATTGAGATCAAATTAGACACAAAAATGTGTCTATCAAATACCCCAAACTTATTATTTGCTAGTCCTCGAGCAAATTTATTCCAGAAAAATAAAAAGACTACACTTAGCACGTGCAAAGAAGCCGTTAAACCGCTAGGTGGCCCTAGCGCGGCGAGTGTTGTCTCCTGAGGGTTGACCAAAGTGTACCCACAAAACCTTTACCCCAGGACCTTAGCTATCTATGCGAACCTTGGAAGGCACTAAAGAATCTCCTTGGTTGGCATACTTATTGACTACAAGAGGAAGTACCACGATGCGAAATTCCAATTGTTTACACGAGTTTGCACTCAAGTTTAAAATTCATATAAAGTGACAGAGCTCTACTCAGATAGTTTATGGACATCATAAACCAGAGTCAACCAATCACATGGATAAATTAAGAAGATGGATGTACAGAAAAACGTAGATGATGTTGACTAAGGTGAACCTATCTTAATGGACTGAGATACCGGTCTGACTAATATCAACACAAACGCATATACAAGGGAACCAATGGGTGATAATCCTAACTCTAGGTCAACACAAGTGGCATATACAAGGGCTCCAGTGGTCGACTTTATTGAATTTATTCCAGTTGGTCTGATGGTCTAGTCTCAAGAACCTTTTTTTTTTTTTTTTTTTTTTTGTTTCAATCACTCTATTTCACCCTAGCAATGGTAAAAAGAAAAAAAAAGTGATCAGGATTCTTTCGATGTTTCCATCACATGATATGGCGAAACTACCATGTTTTTTTTTTTAATTCTAACACCTGGGCTATGTGCTTTTATGAATAGACTCTTTAGATGTTTCCATCTAATCAGATTGGTTCCTCAACTCCTATAACCAAGATGCTTCCATCCACTTAGATTGGTTAGTGCCATCCTTAATAAACATAAATTTCTAGGCTCTGGAGTTTTATTTATTGCAACTAAAAAGTTTTTCCATACCCCAAACTTAAATCTAACATTGTCCTCAATGTTCTAAAGATGAAATTAAAAACATGAACAAGGAGAAACCGTTACCACTAGAAGGAAATGAGGAAAAATATTACCGTGTTGCATGAGCAAGGGATACCTCCCAAGTAAATGAGGAAAAATATTAAAGTCTTCAGCCAGACATCAAATACATCAAAAAGGATCTTCACCTTCCAAAGTCATACACCAATATCCGAAATAGTTATGGGTCCATAAGACCAAATAGAGCTAACACCAATATCGTTTAACCGCACCGGTTCAAAAAAATGAATAAAAGGAGCACATTCTCATCTAAGGTATCTGTCAAGACAACTGGGTTTATCCGGGGACGCGTTATTGAACTTCATATGTGTGTCTCGATAAATAGGTTCATCCGAAAAATGGGTCTCTAATACCTGGTTACCTCTCTGACGATGATCGGAGGATCGGGTTCTTGAGTCCAATAGACTCGAGTAATATCTCAGACGCACATGGCTCAAGTCCCAAGTTAGGGACTCTAATTAGGGATACATGACAATCACAAGAACTATCACTACCCCTAAAACTTAGGGTTTTCATTACTCACGAGACAAACCTCTAACTATTGCTTGAATTTCCGGATCTTCAGAGTCCTTAAAATACTCAAGAGATTCTTCTAGTTCTCTACCCCCAAACTTAGGGTCATCATTATTCTAGAAAGACCTAACACTATTGCCTGGATTTATGGGTCCGTAGAGTCTTTAAAATACTCAAGGGCTTCTTCTAAAGATTGATCACACATCTGGTCTAAGAGAATGGTTTCCTCAAATTCATCTAAAGAATCTCCCAGTAAGTGTCATTATCCCAACTAAATCCCGTGCTAATCATATTCACTTCTTCAAATCATCATTCTCGTTGTCAGTAACATTAAAGACATTTAGTTCTACAATTGATGGATATGTTCATAAGCCCGAATCCTACTTGATGAAAATGGGCGACCTAGAATCAGAATCAAGGATTTGAGCACTTGGGTCCTGAACGGGTTGGGTGTCTAGAACAACAAAATCCGCTGGATAAATAAACTTATCAACCTCAATCAGAACATCCTCTATGACACCACGAGGGACTTTGACTGACCTATCAGCTAATTTTAATGTCATTTTAGTCGGTTTCAACTTACCAAGGCCTAACTGGGTGTATACATGATATGGAGTAAGTTAACACTAGATCCTAAGTCAAGTAAAGCTTTATCGACCACGTGATTACATATTGCATAAGATATGGTGGGGCATCTAGGGTCCTTATACTTAGGGGGTGTTTGGTTCAGAAGAATGGAACTTACTTGACAAGCTAAAAAGGCTTTCTTTTGGACATTAAGCTTACGCTTTCGTGTACAAAGATCTTTAAGGAACTTGGCATAAGAAGGCATCTGCCTAATTGCTTCTAATAACGGAATATTGATGTTCACCTGTTTAAATGTTTCCATTATCTCTTTGAATGTCGACTCCTTCTTTGTTGGGGCTAATAATTGCGGATATGGGGCTCTAGGCACAAAGGTAGTCCTATCAGGAATTTCTTGGGACTCCTTAGGGATTGTTTCAGTTTCCTCAGTTACGGGTTCCTCTTGGGAAGTTGAAGGTGGAACTACAGTATGTTCACTAGGCATGGCTACCTTATTGTCTACTGTTTTACCGCTCCTAAGGGTTTTTATCGAGTTCACATGGTTTGATGATTCCTCACCAACTAAAGATATTTGATGGACCCCCTTAGGATTGGGTTGAGTTTGACTAGGAAAATTACCTTCTTCTCTCTCACTTAAATACTTAGCTATTTGGCTAACTTGAAGTTCTAATTTAGCAAGAGTCACTAATTATCCTTACTTTCTTCTGGTTTCTTGTTGAAAGCATTTGGTTGATCATATCATGGTTCTTTACTAACATAGTAAGAGCTTCTTCTAAGGTAGAGATCTTTTTCTCCGAAGTGTTTCTAAACCTGGTTTGACTTGAAGAGTTCTTAGTATAACCAAAACCTGGGGGAGGCTGAGAATTACTAGACTGACCTTGATTCTGGCCCTTAGACCAAGAAAAATTAGGATGGTTTCTCCAACCAGGGTTGTAGGTCTCTGAGTATGGGTCAAACTTCTGACGGTTCTCAAACCTAGCATTGTTATAGAAAGCATGAGCTTGCTCTTCACTAACCTGACCTTCCCAAAATGAGTTATCGGGCTCTATTCCACAACTAGAGACTTGAGAGGCTCTATTAGGTTCAACAAGGGACCTATTTTTAGACTGAACCATTTCCAAAGCTTCTAACCTTCTAATCAAATCAGCAAACTTAACATCTGATGCAAAACTCGTATCTACCATATTGGTGCTACTTCTATTAACCAAGAGTCTTTTAGGGGGTTCAACACAAGACTCCCACTGTTGGGATTTTTCAGCGATAACTCCTAAGAAGGTAAAAGCATCATCAACACTTTTACTAGTGAACTCACCAGCGCACATAGACTCGACCATGGCTTTGGTCGAATAGTCTAAACCATCATAAATAATCTCTACGAGTTTCATCTTATCAAATCCATGGTGAGGACACTGGGATAGGAGATCATTGAATCTCTCTAAAAACCTATAAAGAGACTCTCCCTCTTGTTGCACACTAGAACTAATTTTACCATCTAACAATTTGAGTTTTATGCTTAGGGTAGAATTTCATATAGAAAGAAGCAATAAGTTCTGCCATGTTTGAATGGACTCGGATGGTAGGTTGTTAATCCAGGTCTTGGCTTTATCTTTCAAGGAAAAGGGAAACATCTTAAGTTTCAAAACTTCAAGTTCCTTTATTCTAACTGTCCCATTTCCTCAAAGTCCCTAATATGAAAATAAGGGTTCTCATCATCTTTTCCTAAGAATATCATCTAAGAATACTACTTTTTCCCAGTGGTGGCAATTTAATGCCGAAGCTCAAAGTTGGGAACATGTAATCTTTCAAAGTTGTCATCACTATAAAAACAAAGAGAAAAAACTGAAGTTTCCAAAAACGAAAAGAAAGTCTTCGAGCTCCCGCCTAAAAGAAGAAGGTTTTTCACTAATCAATTGACCTAGATTGTCTCTTTTCCAAGTTTTAATAACCTCGGGCATACACTAGAAAAAGAAACAAAAGAAAAAGAAAAATCCTAAAAGGAAAGGAAGTTCTATGCAAACACAAACAAGGTTGACTCCACCACAAAGAAACCTGCGATTTCTAGCAAATAAAAAGCATGATGGCTCCACTTAGATTGTTTCTAGACCAGCTTCTAATCTTTCGAAAAGGAACTCGTTACAATCGAGCAAACCTCTCTGGAATCAATCCGAGTTAAAGTAAGTTGAATAGTGGCGAGGAAGCTTAGTGGAGCTTTGATACCCAAGGCCTCACCGCATTACAAGGCGGTGCGGTCACGCATTCAACTCACGAAACCATCATGAACTTCAAGTATGCTTAAAAGAGTAACCAATATTTTTCGAACGACTTTCCTATTAAGCTCGTTACCCTATCGGTCTCGTTATATTCAAAATTTTAAAGCTTAGGTTCGCGTTTGGTATCGTTTTCATAAGGCGGGCAAGAAGAGAACGGTGATGAAATCCGAACCCTTATCTTGTATGGCCATGCCTTGCCCTTTAATAGGAAATTAAAGCAACCGTATTCGGTTCCTCGACATATATGCAAACGAAGGAATACAATAACCCGCCGACACATGGATTCGCGAGTGTTTCGACAAAACTTACCTCCCGTTCCATACGGGGATGAACCGTTGTAGTCGACTCGGGCCACGACTCCAATGTCGTGTACGAACCCAAGGGGGCCGAGGCGATATCGTAATCGTCTTCCCTTCTCTCGCACACGTTTATATTTAAACTACCCTTCCGTAGGTTTAAAAATAATGTCCCAAAGTTTAAAGTCCAAAGTCAAAAAATAAAGTGCAAAATAAAAGGAAATTATAAAAAAAAAAAAAAAAAAAAAAAATGTCTCTTTTTTTTTTCTCTCTTTTTTTATAAAATAAAAAAATCTTCTTCTTTTCGCTCCTTTCGCTTTGCCTTTACTCCAAGTCTTTAAGTATTCACCAAAATCTTTGGCAAAATTTTCTTTCGCTCCAAATTCCAAATTCTGTAAGGAAAAGACAAAAACCCAAAAACGTAAAGAAGAACAAAAACAAATAAAAACCTAAAAAAAATAAAAAAAATAAATCTAAAAACTCTAGCCTAAAGACAAGTCCGCGTCGGCGGCGCCAAAAATTGATGTTTATTTTCAATGATGTTGTAGTAATAGGTTTGTTCAAGATTGTGAAAGCAGATTTTTTAGACTTAATTTTTGTAAATAAAAATAACAAGCTCAATTAAAAAGTTGTTGGGAAATTATGGAGAGGTCAGATAGGATTCCGCTATTTACCAATTCCAAAGTGATACTAATTACAATCATGCAATTTCACACGTTCAATTTGATTCTCAACTATTGCAAAAGTAGATTTTTTAGAAACAACAAATGTTAATCCAAAGCATGGGATATCAAAACCCCTAGGCTAAGCATATTCCATCAATAGAAAATACAATTGTTTAACAAAAATCATAAAATCTATTTTCAATCTAGGCAAATAATCATAATTAAAAATTGCACAAATTAAATAATTAAGAATTACCACTTTTTCATTGGAAAGATAGCTTCCTCCATCGCCCCAAGGATTGGGTTTAGCCCATCATTGTGCAAACTTTCTCAAAGTATTGATTCATGCTCAAAAATTGTTTACAAAGATGAAATGGAGAGAAAATGATTAAAACCGGTGTTTGCAACGTTTATAAATGTTGCAAAACATCATATACAAAGAACGATAACAAATATGCGTCACTGGCTCTGTAGTAGTACGACCCTAAAGGCTCTGTCGTTGACAATGTTGAAGAACGACGGTTTTTGGTTGTCTGTTCTTCGTGTTCTTCGTCTTCCACAGGAGCAGAAAAATATTCTCTGCAACTCGATCAATCTCCTCTTTGAAGCTCTCTATTCTCTTCCCAACTCTCCGTCCCTCTTCTAAGACATCCCAAAGACCTTATTTATACCCGGCACCCCTTTGAATCTTCAAAATATCTTGTTATTACTTCATTATTCTTCACGGGTATTCACGAGAAAATAATTTCCCTTCTTGTTGTTTCACGCATCTACAGCTTCCACACCTTCCTTGTTTAAATCCTCCACACTTCTACATTGACTCAACATACTCTAAACACACGCTTTAATCGCAAAACTAACTCGGAAAATCCCGAGAATATTTCACGTTCGTGTGTATACCCCGTTTCTCTTCTTCTTCCACGTGAGTCCATTTCAATCGAATCTAATGATATTACTAACCCTGTTTTGGTAAAACAGACCATAGTAAATCCATCTGCGCAACAAAATCTCCAAGAATGTCGCCCAATAATAACTCAGGTAAATACGCTGTAAACCAAATTTAAAAAATATTTTCCCGCCGAAAACACTTCTTTACGAAGAAGATGGTTGTCCCCCTATCCAGCTGTGGGGTGCGAATAGCACTGGGTTGCCCCTTAGCAATTAGGTTGCCCCTTATCCAAAGTGGAAGTCCGAATAGTAAATGTCCTCCGGGGGTTCTCCGAGTAGTTTTTCGAGCCGATTTTTCCAAAAATGTTTATTTCCCAAAAATACCTACAAACACACAAAACATCATAATAAGTACAAAATCGAGTGCCAACAATATATAGTATTGAGATCAAATTAGACACAAAAATGTGTCTATCACCCTGCTTAGCACGTAACAATGACATTGTTGCGGGGTATGCACTAGATGGTGACAGATTTAAAAATAAAATTGAAAAGACGAAGAAGGTAGATATTACCGGGAAATGCAAATCGACCTTCAGCAGCGGGATCATGCGCCCAGTGGCTTTCGTAGTAGCGTGTTGCTAGCTCAACTATGGGGGCATGGGTGCGGTGCGCTCTAGTCATCCATTCCCGTTCATGGAGCAAGAAGGAATCCTTCATATGTTCAAACTCTAGAAACTCCGTCATTTGAAAGGGGTATCGACCCTCTTCCGTCTTTGTTGCTGCGTCCTCTCCGTGCTTTCGTCTGCAGCGCCGAATCCTCTTCATCACCGCGCCAGCTCGATCATAAGCGTGGCAATAAATGCAGCGACAAGGTAAGTTCATCTTGTCTTCGTATCTTAGTGATCGTTGTCGTATGCGTCAAAAATAAATTACACTTTCTCACTACTCAAAATATATAATATATCAAGGGTAAGAAAGGATCGTTCCCACAGAGAGGACTAGAGTTGTCAAGTTGTTTCGGTTTCCTATGAATAACAATGGGGGGTTTTGTGATTTTTATATAATAAACTAAATAAAAGCAAACAATAAAGGTAAAAAAATCAAATCAAGGATGAGAAAGTATTGGTCACGGTATTCATCTTCATTCACAAACATGTTTTCTACACAATAACTAGAATTGATATTTTAATCTCATTTTTTATCAAAGGCCCTAGGATACCTTGATCGCAAAGTTTATCCCGCAAATCTCCTCTTGTCATCAAAAAACACATTAAAAGATGCGAATATGAATTCTATCTTAGAAAACAACCTAATGTGTAAAAGCACTAATCAAGTTTAATTTTCTAGATGCATTAAGTTCTATGAAATCAGGCCAATCAAAGCAATCGAACGTGTAAAAGCACTAATCCGATTTAACAAAGGTTATGACTCACTTGTGACTACTAGGATGTATCACTACAAGCAATAATCACAATTATGCTACTTGTAATCAGGAATCTATCACTTTTGCGTATAATAAATCCTAATCTAGCAATAGAGATGAAAACAAACTCTACCGATTCGCGACTCGATCAAACAAGCATTCAAATCATGTAACAATATAAATAGTTAATCATAATCGATAATATGGAGACAAAACTAATTTATCATATCAAAAAGCATATTATGTGAAATCCAATTATTCCATAACCAATAATAATAATCTAACTCATATTCATGGAGTTCATCCAAAGAAGAAATAAATCTATCTGTTGATGGTGGATTTTCGTTTAAGGTTAAATTTGTAAAAAACCGGAAAAAATTATGCGCTGACATCTTGTAAAAGATAAAGCCATTTACAAAGATAACTTCTATAAAATAATAGGCTTGGTGACCATGAAAAATTATTATTTTAACTTTGAAATATTATATTATCGATAATATAATAAATTATTATTTTATAATTAAATAATATATAATTATTTAAAAAAGTATTTCCTAGTTTGGAGGTTGAATAATACTTGTAGGTTAAGTAAAATATCGACTAATTTTGTGAAAGTATTATATTATTTACTAATTGCAATACAAATACGTACACTCCAAGTATTAATGACACTTCAAAATTACTTCGATTGCATTACGAATTATTGGGGATAAATTACAACTTGATTTGAGGTTTAAAGAAAAAGAAACCAATATTAAATCATATTTTGAGAAAGTTTAATGGGTATACATTTAATTTTTTATTTTTCTAGTAGCATAATTATTTTATATATTATTTGGGACCTAATAATCATTAAGGGGAACTTTTGAAATGTATTATTTTATGATTTTATCGAATTTATTATTTTAGCACTAATGGCCCGATCCTAGGACCGGAAATTTTATTATTTTAACGAGAATATTATATTATCGAGTATTACTTTAAAGAAGTTATACTTGTATAAGTGTTGATACTCCTCACTTAATTCACCAAGAATGGAGCATGTGGCAACAATCCCATTCTCGTGAATACATGAAATTCCTCCAGGTTGGAGCATGTGGCAACAATCCCTTCCTGTGAATTTCATATCACCTTGTATTTCCTGTACTCATTATTAGTGTGGCATGACGATCGAGTGTTACTCTTACAGAGTAACACGAACCTCCAAGCACTATAATGAAACCATGTACGAAATACCCGCATGACAGCCGACTCTCGGTGTGTTATACTAGCCCGATTGAGCCCCTCTCGGTGTGTTATACTAGCCCGAGTTGAGCATCCGGACCGACCGTACACCGGATATGATCGCAGATCATCCAACTCCATAAGCATGATTGGATGACCCGGATCAATTCCATCACCCCCAAGCGGTATGGAATATCCACACGCCGGGACCGATCAGATCGATCCGGATATGATCGCATGATCATCCAACTCCATAAGCATGATTGGATGACCCGCATCAATTCCATCACCCCTGCAGGTATGGAATACCCACTGCCGACCCCGCATGGTCGCCCATTGGCCTAGCTTGCCAAAAACGTTCATACCAAGCATTATGGACTAAAACCCTAAATTAGGGTTTGCGGCATATTACATGTGTCGCAAAGCGGTCTCAACCATCCATCTTCGCAGTATAGATGGAGGGTGTAGATGTAGATTCAAAGGGCCCAGAGCATGTCAACACGATCACCGTGGCCCGCCTACACACTTGACCAATCGGTCAAGACCAACCATGTTTGGTCGTGACAAAATCGTCGCCCAAACAAGAGATGACGCACAACTTTGAAACCCAAAATTAGGGTTTTGAGCATCATGAGCGTCCATCTTCTCCGGCACGAATGGAGGGTCCCAGATTAAATTAAACAGGTCTGTTCATACCAGCATGACCACCGTGGGCCCATCTACCTCCTCACGTGGTCGGCCAAGGCATATCATGCCTGGGTAATCCAAAACGCGCGCCCAAACTAGCGTGGCCATACCTCCCAAACCACAAACTGATCTCGACCACTCAACTTCGCCGGACGATTTGGATGGCTCGGATCATGTTTTCATGGGATATTCAGGTATATGCGTGAACACCAGCCTACCACCTTCACACCAGGCCAATCAGCCAAGTCCGACCAAGATTGGTCGTCTTGGAACGTGCGCCTGAAGAGGGCGTGACGTGCGGCCCTTGCGGCACTAGTTTTTATCGCAAATTGATCTCGACCACTTGATTTCACCGGATGAATTGAGTGACCCAGATCATACTTTCGTGAGGTAATGGGGTACATGCGCCTACATCATCATGCCATCTACACGCATGTATGGTCGGTTAGGCCAAAGTTGTATCCCATGCTTGGTTTCGACCAAGCTGAAGAGTGATGCCCGCGCACCTCTTCAAAACCCTAACTTCATCAACGGTCGCAGATGAGTGTCTCAAAGATCATCTCATCCGTCCAACTTCACCAGCTTGGTTATACAACCCTGGTCAGGAGTTAATTGGTCAGCGAGGTGTCATTACCCATCACTTCACCACACCATGATGCAAAGACTCGCATAAAACACACACGATACCTTACAAGTATCAACTTCCCGAATAACGCAGTTATTCAATTCAAAGATTACATGCTATCTTTCGTGGATCCACGATCCACACATTCCGACATCAATCATGTCACAAACGGGGATACATACGGGGTATTGGTCTCAGCGGTTTACAACGGCGGCGTGCAACGCGCCATCACAAGAACGTGTTAGGAAGTCATGGACGGTTAGAGATGAACATGAAAAGTGGGCAAGGCTGGTCGTGTATCACCAACGCACAACTCCACTACTCCATCACTCCACTTCCTCCACTTCCCACGAGAGACGTGAATAAGACTCAATGACTTGTATAAATAGGTTCTCCGCCCTATTTCCAAACAACAGAGGAACAAGAGAGGAACAGGAGAGGAAAAAACAACAAGAAAACACCCAGAGCCTGCTTACACCAATCGTAAGCTTGTTCACTTTCCTGTTACAAGTCATAAGCAAGTTTACACCTTCACAATCTCAACACCTTCTTCGCTTCCCTCCCTAAGATCAACCCCATCTCCTTCACTTTGTGACCGAAACAAGTCTGGAATGACCATTTCTTGGTTTAGGCCGGACTTGCACAGATTGATCTCTCGAATCTACAAGCACTCACTGCGCAGTGCATTTGTTTAAGGTTTAGATTCATTCCTCATCCACACCCCCAAATTACCAAATTCTGCAGGAATAGTTTTTACCCATAAACAATTGGCGACCACAAGGGAGGTTAATCTCTCGGTTGTAAAGTCGTTTCTTCGAAATCCGATTCAATTTCATCAATTTCAAAAGGGTAGATCTTAGAACCAATTCAATCAACAATTCATTTCAAGATGGTGGAACTCGGTGTCCGGATCGGAATCAATTCGATAGAGCTAGTGTGGATAACACTCCCGGTGTCGATGTACACGCCGGTGAAGCTACCGTGGTCATTACATCTTATGGAGCCGTCACTTCTACCACCAGTGCCAGCGTAGCAGGAGATGTTCCAGTAAGTGTAACACCTCCCATCACAAGAGCCAGAGCAGCCGCGAATATCGGCATCTCCTCAAGCGTAACGCCTCCAGTGGTCACCAAGCAACAAATTTCATTTCGCATCGGGACGAGGAGCCGGGAGGAACGAGGGAGGACCACCGTCCATTACCATTGCAGACTTGATGGAGAAACAAGAAGTTCTTGCTAAGACTCAAACGGATAGGGCCGCAACTCAGAAAGAGGTACTCACTTTTCTTAAGACATTATCGATTTCCACAAGACTCGCAACAACCCCTGGAGCCAACAAGGAATGCATTCAACGCACCTAAAAGGTACTTCAAAGTGGAGCGGACCTACATGGACCGATCAAAGAAGCGACATCGGATATGAGCGGTCCCCGTCATGGAGACTCCTACACCGGGACCGATCCTCACAACGATCCTCCTCAAGTCAATGGTTTCACTACGAACCGAGAGAACGGTGGATCGGAAGCGGCATCTCTTGTGGAAAACTTGTATGAACTCTTGCACCTCTCAAAGAATCAACGAGCAGAGACGTTTGCTGCAGTCAATAAAATAGCTCTGGACGTACACCTGACTCCTCCTCGTCCAGAAGTTTCGACCGCATCGGAAACATCTGTAAATAATGTTACATTCACGGAAGACGACATGATGGCAGAGGAAGGTCACAACCGGGCCCTACATGTTACTGCACGCATCAAGGGTTCAGTTCGGGAGAGGCCCTCGTAGACACAGGAACATCTTCTAATGTGATTACTCTCAAGACTCTCAGGACAACCAAGGTTAGCCCATGCAAGATTGTACGGCAGCCCACCACGATGACGGACTTCGAAGGAAACTCAGACCAACACATACGAGGAGACCATGGCTTCATGACAATAAGGTCATCCCTTCAACATATCACCGTGCTCAAGACCATGCTAAATGAGGAAGTCATATGTATTCCCGCATCATTGTCTCCGTATGCACCGATATGCGGAGTGGAACTGTTCGAGCCAAAAGAAACTCCGCGAGGAAGGTCGACGAAGTCCCGTGCACCCCACTACCCACGTGGGCTTCAATCCGGGAAGAAGACCGACTTGCATCACCGGGAGGCTAAGCACCACGACGCATCTTTCCCGACGAGGCGTCCATCTCTATCCTAAGTGAAACTTCACTCATGCTCACACCAAAAGGGACGCTCTTTCGAGGCAAGCCGTGATCATAAGGGGAAGACGATATCATGGCAAGGCGCCGTTAGCAATTAGCAGGAGAGACTAGCACCCGGTCTCCGCCCAATTGAATCAATGCAAGAACGAAGAAACACAAGAAGAAGTGCTAGACGCTCCACGACACCGCAAGATGGTACCAACTTCACAACCGATGAGCTCGACAATGAGGAATCTCCTAGGCCTATCTCCATCGCCTCGACCTTGTGTAAGCATTCATACAATCTCCGATCCAAGATGGTCAAAAACCTCCAAGGCAATTCGGACGTGAGATCGGGTGTTGCATAGACTTCGGCCGACTTGAACAGGTCTTTGCTCCAAAAACGATCCTCCTCGACCTAACATCGACATGTTAGTAGATGCAACCAACCACGGACATGACATGTTCTCCTCCATGGATAGATGTAGCGGCTACAACCAGATAAGGATGTACGAGCATGACGCAAGTAAGATAGCTTTTCGAACTCCTCTCGGAAATATTTTTATTATACCATACTGCCATTTAGTTTAAAGAATGTCGGTGCAACGTATCAACGGCTCTGGCAATCTTCCACTGGAGTCGATACCTCAAGGGAACAGCCTCAAGAAGATAACGATGTCCACGCGTCATATCGAGCAAGATCCGGGCGAGTCACTCTATCAGGCAGTGGTCGAACAAGATTCGGGCGAGTCACTTTATCAGACAGTGGTACCTGTCTATCATGTTATATTGGAGAATCTGCGCTTTTGGTCATCCTCTGGAGCTGTTGAACGCTCATATACAACAACATATGCCCCTATAGAAAGAACCAGGCCTGCCGATAATGAAAAGACTCATAATGTTTGTAGGGACATATATCTCACCAGCAGGCGATACAACCTTCACCTTACGTAGCGGTTCCTCAAGCAAAGCAAGAGGAAAACCACCGAGATACAACATCCTGCGCGCGTCCGTCAACTCCAACTCCGCACCACATGCACGACTCCCACAATGATGAAACAATGTCCAAGATATTCCATATCCGGCTCGACAACAACCACTACGAACAAACCATGTAAACCATGCTTGGGGACCGAGGCTCGGCATGAAGTTCCTTCACCGTCACCAAGGACTTCTTCAACACGAGAAAGATGGTCAGTCAAGAATCATGGAATTCGCAAGGGTAAATCGAATCAAGAGGAAGCCACTTCAACGCTCCCTCCAATGCAGGTCGCTTAATGGTCTATTCAAGAGCGCCTCAATGCTCTCTCCGGACCCCCGTTCGCCCGAATCCTCGCTTCAACACTCTCCAGATCCACCTCAACGTTCGCACTGAAGCCACTTTAACATCCTCTCGAGTCGTTTCAACACTCAAGCTACATCAATAATCTGCGCTCTGGTCAAGTTATCTTTGATGTACTCATTGCTCAACATACGTCTCATCCATCCTTCATGAGGACCCAGTGAGCATGAAAAACCCCTAAGTCGATAGAAAGAGGGTTATCCCGTGGAACGGATATTTTCATATAGTTGAAAGGGCGCGGTGAACAACTCATCATCAATGTTCGGCATATCTTTGAAGTCACAACACCTCCCGACTTGGCACCAAAGATTATCTCCGTAAGACATATCAATAGGAGTTCTTTTCTTTATTCTACAATAAAAGACATGAGTCAAGATACTTGTATAAAAATGCGCGAGATGTGTAGTCACGCATGACAAGACACAACTCACGTTGAAATGCACAAAAGTCGGGATTGGGTCCAAACACCAAGATCACTCAAGTTTCAAGTCCGACACAAATTTCAAGTCCTAGCACAAATTTCAAGTCCTAGTACAAGTTTCAAGTTCGGTACAAATTTCAAGTCCTAGTATAAGTTTGAAGTCCGGTACAAGTTTGAAGTCCGGTACAAGTTTTCAAGTCTCGGTATTGATCAAGCTTCTAGTCCTAGATAACTCAAGTTTTCAAGTCCGGTATTGATCAATCTTCTAGTCCTAGTATTGCTCAAGTTTCAAGTCCGGTGTTCATCAAGTAACAAGTCCTAGACACGCAAATAGCAGGGCGGTTTTCAGTCAAACACAGGGTCGACGTTCAGTCAGGCACGCGGCAGGTACCACTTGATCCCAGCCCCAGATTGGTCGAAACAGACATCCGTCCCCAATCAAAGCTCTCTCTCCATAAGAAGGCGTTCCAACTCCAACACTTCAACGCTCTCCCGGGCCTTCTCCAGAAGCTGCTTCAATGCTTTCTACAGGACCCACATTTACATTTGAGCACACAAGACGCAGCGCACCCACGATTAACCAAAACAGGCACATCAAGCCCACATTCGATCAAGCAGGTGCAGTAGCCCCACGAACGAAACAGGCGTAACATTCCATCGAAGCAGGCAAGACCGACATCATGCTAGGGGAACACTCGCTCGGACGCCTCTTGAACGTGACATGCTCCAAGGACAGGATGACCCGCCTCCCTGGTAACATCTAACTTTGTCTCATAAGCTTTGTCTTTAATCTGTCACCATCTCATGCCTACCCCACAATGGTGTAACCATTACGTGCTAGGCAGGGGACTTAATATTGATGGTGGATTTTCGTTTAAGGTTAAATTTGTAAAAAACGGAAAAAATTATGCGCTGACATCTTGTAAAAGATAAAGCCATTTATAAGTGTTGGATACTTCCTCACTTAATTCACCAAGAATGGAGCATGTGGCAACAATCCAATTCTATGAATACATGAAATTCCTCCGAGGTTGGAGCATGTGGCAACAATCCCATCCTGTGAATTTCATATCGCCTTGTATTTCTGTGTACTCATTATCGGTGTGGCATGACGACCGAGTGTTACTCTTACAGAGTAACACGAACCTCCAAGCACTATAATGAAACCATGTACGAAATACCCGTGCATGTGACTCTCGGTGTGTTATACTAGCCCGATTGAGCCCCTCTCGGTGTGTTATACTAGCCTGATTGAGCATCCGGGACCGACCATATCGGTCCGGATATGATCGCAGATCATCCAACTCCATAAGCATGATTGGATGACCCGGATCAATTCCATCACCCCAAGCTGGTGTATGGAATATCCCGCTCCCGGACTGACCGTATCAGTCCGGATATGATCGCAGTCATCCAACTCCATAAGCATGATTGGATGACCCAGATCAATTCCATCACCCCCAAGCAGGTATGGAATACCCACTGCCGACCCCGCATGGTCGGCCATTGGCCTAGCTTGCCAAAAAACGTTCATACCAAGCATTATGGACGGAAAACCCTAAATTAGGGTTTGCGGCATATTACATGTGTCGCAAAGCAGTCTCAACCATCCATCTTCGCAGGTATAGATGGAGGGTGTAGATGTAGATTCAAAGGGCCCAGAGCATGTCAACACGATCACCGTGGGCCCGCCTACACACTTGACCAATCGGTCAAGACCAACCATGTTTGGTCGTGACAAAATCGTCGCCCAAACAAGAGATGACGCACGGCTTTGAAACCCAAAATTAGGGTTTTGAGCATCATGAGCGTCCATCTTCTCCGGCACGAATGGAGGGTCTCAGATTGGATTAAACAGGTCCGGTCATACCAGCATGACCACCGTGGGCCCATCTACCTACTCACGTGGTCGGCCAAGGCATATCATGCCTGGGTAATCCAAAACGCGCGCCCAAACTAGCGTGGCCACACCTCCCAAACCACAAACTGATCTCGACCACTCAACTTCGCCGGACGATTTGGATGGCTCGGATCACGTTTTCATGGGATATTCAGGTATATGCGTGAACACCAGCCTACCACCTTCACACCAGGCCAATCGGCCAAGTCCGACCAAGATTGGTCGTCTTGGAACGTGCGCCTGAAGAGGGCGTGACGTGCGGCCCTTGCGGCACTAGTTTTTATCGCAAATTGATCTCGACCACTTGATTTCACCGGATGAATTGAGTGACCCAGATCGTACTTTCGTGAGGTAATGGGGTACAGGCGCCTACATCATCATGCCATCTACACGCATGTATGGTCGATTAGGCCAAAGTTGTATCCCATGCTTGGTTTCGACCAAGTCAAGAGTGATGCCTGCGCACCTCTTCAAAACCCTAACTTCATCAACGGTCGCAGATGAGTGTCTCAAAGATCATCTCATCCGTCCAACTTCACCAAATTTGGTTATACAACCCCGGTCGGGAGTTAATTGGTCGATGAGGCGTCATTACCCATCACTTCATCACACCATGATGCAATACCGCATAAAACACACACGATACCTTACAAGTATCAACTTCCCGAATAACGCAATTATTCAATTCAAAGATTACATGCTATCTTTCGTGGATCCACGATCCACACATTCCAGTTGATCAGTCATGTCACAAACTGGGGGATACATACTGGGGTATTGGTCTGGCGGTTTACAGCGTGCAGCGTGCAACGCGCCATCACAAGAACGTGTTAGGAAGTCATGGACGGTTAGAGATGAACAGGAGAAGTGGGCAAGGCTGGTCGTGTATCACCAACGCACAACTCCACTACTCCATCACTCCACTTCCTCCACTTCCCACGAGAGACGTGAATAAGACTCAATGACTTGTATAAATAGGTTCTCCGCCCTATTTCCAAACAAGAGAGGAACAAGAGAGGAAAAAACAACAAGAAAACACCCAGAGCCTGCTTACACCAATCGTAAGCTTGTTCACTTTCCTGTTGCAAGTCATAAGCAAGTCTATACCTTCACAATCTCAACACCTTCTTCGCTTCCCTCCCTAAGATCAACCCCATCTCCTTCACTTTGTGACCGAAACAAGTCTGGAACGGCCATTTCTTGGTTTAGGCCGGACTTGCACAGATTGATCTCTCGAATCTACAAGCACTCACCGCGCAGTGTATTTGTTTAAGGTTTAGATTCATTCCTCATCCACACACCCCAAATTACCAAATTCTGCAGGAATAGTTTTCACCCATAAACACTATCATGTTCACAAACCCTAGAACAAAAGTAGAAAAAGAGTTCCCGATCCTAATATTTGTGTTTCTTTTTATATCTTTCTCTGCCTCCCTGATTTCGTAACTTAGGTCACACCCATCTTCTGCCAAAAGTTGACTCCTAAAACACCCATCAGCCAAACCCATGTCCAATTCCATCTAACCGGGTCTCGAGTCGGTCACCTGTCTCACTGGATTGAGTCAACTCGGTTCCCACCACGTCGATCCATGGGACTGACATTATACTCCTCTGTTGAAGCATTCTAATCTTCACTGATACCTCCATGCCACAACAACAATGATATCTTCCCTGCACATTACATCCATCCATTCAAACAAGCTCAATCCACACACATATACCCAGTTCATATTAGCTTTGATCGTACCAAAGCCATTGCACCACCATCTGTAGCTCACACCAAATAGGAACTGAACCTGTACCCATTCTTCTTAACATCCCAGCATCACTGCATCCGTTCTTGCATTCATCCGTTCTCTTGGCGACTCGCTGTCAAACTCCAATACTGGCAGCAGCTTCTTGTTCTTCGCATCTGACCCAACTGCAGCACACATTTCAGTGCAAAACTCATTGTTGCATCGCCTGCACACTTCCTGCAATGCACAGACTCAATACACCCACAATCTCCATAACTCAACATTATCTCTATCAAATTCAAAATACTGCTGCCTTTGAACCATTCAACTCACTCTAACTCAGCCAACGAACATCTATTTCATTTCATTTCTCCACTTGCACTGCACCCTACCTTCATCGCAGAAGAAACCCAATTAGTTTCAAAGAACACATAACCCCTTCTTCTCTGTACTCTATCACCTCAACAATATCCACTAAATCCCTCGGCAAAAACACAAACACCACCACCGCATCATAGACCATCACTTGCAAATGCAAGACTCTCGCATAAAACAATTACCACTCTTCCAAAGGCCTTTATCATGCAGCCGCAACTCATTCCAAACTCGAACACAAAGAACACCAATTACCAAATCCGCGTAGGCTCTCACATCTTCTGTAATCACTTCAAGATCAAACCCGACCTTCACAACTTCCTTGTAATATCGTTGATGTTTAAACCTCTTCTGATACAAACCCACACAGATTCATCTCATCTCTGCCACAAAATACCATCAAATCGATCCAACCCATTAATTCTACAAACAAACCGGGTGCCAGCAATAGTCTTCCTTGTCTTGATATCAAACAAACCCACTATCGATGTCTTCAATTCCTTCCTTTGAAACCCTAATTTTTCCATGTTCTTCTCTGAGTTGTTGATTCTTTGCTTCAATTAACAACCACAGAAACCCATAGTTAACAACAGATCTTCTCTTACTGGAAACAACACTCTAATCTCATCACAGACCCTGACATCTTCATTTTTCGATCTAACTCTCAGTAGCAACAGCCATGGTTTCTCCTCTGATTTAGGGAGTGAAAGCGAATGATTGAGAAATAAATCCTCTCAATTTTAGGGTCATGTAGGAACCAATACTGCTATCGACACCCCACTCACTAGTGAAAAATGGATTTTTTAAGTCTGATTGAGATTTATAAATAAGACTTCCCGTGGCTTTCTTTATATATCAGTCTTCCAAAGGAAGTCCTTTTTATGAGAAAAAGTAAATCAAGCTTCCATGGTAGACGTAATTCTAGGGGGCAGTTTAGTAAATAGACGGAGCTTCTAGAAGGTTTATATTAAGTCTGGTTAGGAAGCTAGTTTCTATAGTCCCAGTTTCCCAGATTTTGTTCCTTATCTTGGTATCCCTCTTCTATCACTTATCTCTCATCAGAAATCTCGCAGCATCTGAGTTTTTACTCGAAAAGAAAATGCAAATCTAAACCAAAACCTAAATGTTATTCTCTGCCTCAATCTTGGTCTCTCATCTTCTCTGTTATTTCTTATAGTCAAATTCATCGTTGAAACCCCTAACTAACTCGAAATCATGTTTTCCTCTATGAAAATCTGCATCTGTGTACATCGACGGAAGATTTGAATCCACCAACTCGAGATGCAATCTGAAAATATTGCTGGTAATGAAAGAACATGATTAAATCAAGACGTTTTCTGACCTTGTAGATCTAAATCAAGGCTTTTGGATTTAATGATTAAGCTACTGAAAAATTAGTAGAAATACAAGCAATGGGTTTCTTTTTGTTGTTAATTTTGTTATGCAAATCATAATTTTTCCATTAAATTTTGTGTAGATTGTAACATTGTTCTGTGTTTTATCATTCGCTGTTTAGGGGTATCTATCTGGAAAGAGAATCCTAGAAACATCCAGTTTGGCTTGTGGTTGGGTGAATAACTTCATGTAGGGCTGCACAAGAACCGGTCAACAAGACCTGTACCGGCCTGGAACCGATAATACCGGACCGGAACCGAACCGGTACCGGAGTAACCGGTACAGGGACCGGGAATGAAAACTAGGAACCGGTGTAGACCGCAGTGCATGACACGTTTCGGGGTTAGTACTGCAGGTGAACCGGACTTAAATAACCTGAATGTCATCCATTGAGATCTTGACTTTTTTTAATCCTCGTCCGTTCATATTAGGTTTCTCATCTTATACTAATACTATCGAATGTAAATCAACATTCACTCTTATCTTTTTTTTCTTTCCTGCCTCTTTTTCTTTTTTTCTCAACTGAAATCTGGAGAGTGAAGAAATCAAATCGAGATTTCAATCCAATCAAATCGAGTCTCATTAGCTTATTCTTCTTAACCATCTCTGAAGAACTCCAATCGAAACCTAGAAGAACAGATTGAATGGTCGTTTCAAATGGGTTTCTGAAATTGAAGGTTAGGGTTTTGGAGGAAGTTGAAGTTAATGGGAAATCGATGAAATTGAAGATACAGAGGGATGTTAGAGTTAGCTCTTATTATAATTGCATGTTTGATTAAACAACAACGTACAGGTAATTAATTTCTCTATCTCTTTTGATTTGGATTTGTTTTTCATTCTCTTTTGATTTGGGTTTTGTTTAGCCATGATTTTTTTTTTAATTTTTGTTTTTGTCATCTGATTTTGCTAATTTGGTTTGATTTTTGCAGTGAATATTCAATTTCTTTCAGCTAGACCCTGAGATTCCATGTTTATGTGATTTGATGATAGATGTAGAGCAAATGGTTATTAGTAATTGATGTTGTGAAGTTGATTTGATGATGAATCTGAATTTAGGGTTTCATAGGAGGGTCTGGAAGGATGAGAATCTGAAGTTTAGGGTCGATTTGATGTTTTTGAGATTTGTGTTCTTATTTAAACTTGATTGCAAGAGAGGAAACGTTGGTGGTGACTGAACATGAGAATGCATCGAGGTTGATGGATTTTGGTAAAGATGCAGATGCAGTTTTTGAAGATGGATTTTAATTATGTATATGTCTCTATTCATTTTCTGTCTAGTTCTGTTACGTCTCTATGCGAACTACTTTTTTTTATTGTATCTATGTTCAGTTTCTTAGGAACCAGTTTCCTGAAAATGTTTGAGTTTTGTAAATATTCGATCTCTGTATTAAACGTATCAAATCAGGGTAAAAACCCGACGGGGCTTGTACTGACCCATCGCACCGCTTGACTGCACGTGACGAGTACCTGCAGACAACACCAGGTACAAGTACAGGTACCGGTCCTCAAATTTCAGTACCGGTCAACACCAGGTACATGGACCGGTTTCATCGGAGAATCGGGCCGTACCGGAGTATGTGCAGCCCTAACTTCATGAGAAACAACTTCTAAGGTATACAAACATTATTACTTCCTCTGATTTCAATTTTTCAAGTTAGGTTTTCTTTCTTTTTAGATGTGTTTGCCTATGTATGGTTTAAATATGTGGATTCGGGCATTTTTGATTGATTTGAATTGTTCAATTTTGGTACGGGTTCTAACCTTTTCAACTCAGTTTTTAGTTATGGGTTTTCATGAATGGATGAAAATTGTGCTTAAAAGGGGGTTTCCTGCCATTTTGTATGTATGTTGTTGTTGTTGCCGTGGTGGTGCTTTTTTGTTAGGTTGGTCATAGGTCCTTGTAGTATGTGCAATTTCTCTTAGTGTTGTTGATTATTGTGTCACTGTGTGTGACAATCTTATGTTATTTGTGCATTTTCCCAGAGAAAAAGTAAATCTAACTTTAGGAAAACTTTGTTTAATGTTGGGTTTGGCTCTAAATTGAAGTGTTAATTGGCCATGTTATCATCTGTTATGATATCCTAGAGTTGGTAAAATTTGGATTTTTTGGCTGGAAGCAAAAGGATCATGCATCCTTGAGTGATGTATTATGCTGAAACGAAGTATGTATGGATATATTGAGGCGGAGAATTCACTGGATTTTGTACCAATAAGAATCTCATGAAAAATTTCAAATTTACAACAACTAGTTTCTTATTCTTTTTATTTTCTATCTATTTATGTGTTGATATGCATCACGATTAGCACATCTGCTGGCTTAGGAGAGATTCTGACACAAATCTTTTATCATAAAGTCATTGGAGTTACGACCTTCTTTCTGTTCTTAGAAGGAAATATTGAACAAATTCCAACAGTTTCTGCCATCCTGGAGTTTATTTATGTGAGTTCATATCCTTTGCACCATTATCGGTCATATCAATCTTATGTTTAGTAAAAAAAATTTATGTATATACTGCATTTTGAGTACAGTGGCTTGGAGTTTTAAGTTCATTGCTTGTTGTTTATTGGGTTTTGCAACTCTAATAACTGAAGAGTTTTGGAGGTAAATCTATCCAAAGTTAAGGAAAGAAGCCGTAGTTTAGCCTTGGAGTTGCTGAGCTTAAAGATTGGGTAGGTATCTTTGAAGAAACTAAGAAGCAATGAATCTATTCTTCAACTTCTCCGCGGTATCCACTTTAATTTTGAACGGTTCATTAATGACCTTAAGGTTTGCAACTTCAATCCAACACTCTCGAAGTTTTTTTTTCTTTTTTTCTTAATATGGTTAGTGCAGTTATAGATGATTTTTTTAAACCATTTTATTTTTAACTCACCGTTTTGGGTAAGGCTCAGCTTGGGTTGGCTAATAGTTACATCAGAGCTATGGTGAAGTTCAGCGTCAACCGGGTTGATATCATGGTTATTTAAGTTATCTCCATCCTTGATATTCTTGTTAAAGATGTCAACTCCATGAGAATCAGGTGTGTTGTTGAAGCATGCTCATGCACCTGCATCTGGAGTTAATATATGATATTACATATTGTTTGGATTTTTTCCCCCCGTTCTAAATTTCAATTTCAATCCTGTTAGGATTACGATATCTTATGCACTTGCATCTGGAAAATGAGCACAGTGCGAACTGTTGGTACTTGTGTAACTTCCCTGAAGTGACCGCGAATTTTGATATCGAATGAAGAGGAATCTGTAGTATCAACTGTTCAACCTGCTATGGTGGGTGTGCGTCTTCCCATATATATGTTCTACTTTGAGTTGGGCTTATATGTTTATTAGTACTGCATTTACTTGCTTGTTTAAGAGTTAATATAGGATATTACGTATTGATTGCAATTGTCATTTGAGATTTGAGCAAGTTATTTGTTGTTGATCCAGGATATTGATTCGCCCTATTCAAGATTTCAAGTTCAAGCATGTCAGGATTATGATATCTTGCGCACCTGCATCCAGAGAAGGAGCACAACGCGCGAACTCAGAAAGTAAGTTTCAATTTTAAAACTCTTCCATGATGTATAATAAACCAATATTTGAGATTATTTTGTTAACATGGCTAGTCCTTATGATTTATATTTCCTTTAGCCATATGTATAATAAAGCAATATACACCAAAGTTTAACTCGAAATGCGATTTAGAATGATGTTTGAGATTGAGTCAAAGGGTACGCCGATACATTGGTACTGTGAATCGAAGTGTGAGGTTCCTGGGATAGTAATAGTATACTTAAACGTTCATTTGTGTAGATTTATTTTTTCTTCTTGATGTTAATGTACAAAGGATTCTAATGAGACCATTTAAGCTATATTACTTCCTGTTGTTTTCTTGCCTTGGGTGTATAATATAGTAAAGTGCATCATTATTAAACGTATCTATATTCCTTTTGATGACCATTCAAGTTGATCATAATCATGTCTAGATTAGGAAATTTAATTTTTGTTGTTAGTTTAGTTTCTCTTCACAAGGTATCTTTCCTCCGGCTGGTTCATTCGAATATGTTGTAGTTTACTTTGGGAGTTGTTATTTGTATGCTGCCAATTACAGTAACAACTCCATATATTAATACACTTGGGACCTCACAAAATTATTAATATATAGAGGTTATTAATATACGGAGGTTATTCTCTATATGATTTTACAAGTTGGGACCAAATTTTTTATTAATATATAAAGTTTATTAATATATGGAGTTTTTACTGTACTATGTTGTTGTTTTGGACTTGAGGATTTGTGTAAATGCTGAGATTGATCTGTTTATTGTTTTCTTTCATGTGAGGTATACATGTTATGGTCATGGAGTGAGACGACAACTTGAATGTTGAGTGACATCTTTCATACAAACAAAATTTGAGCATCCGGCGAATGGACATCATTAGAGCTTATTTGTAAGTAAATGAAGGCATGGATGGTGAAGTATAGCCTTCAAATCAGTGTTGAAGCTATCTGGTTGTCAATCTTGTAGTAGGAATATAAAGTTAAGCATTTGAAGTTTTGAGATTTTGAAAAGTATTTTAAAGGGTCCGGATCATGGGACTCTTGGTTTGAACGCACAGTTTGGACACAATTTCCCAACCGTCCATTATACTTAATCCAACGGTAGTACTTGCTAATGAGGTGGCATTCTTTTTTAGGCAGAAAACATTAAACGACTTGTATCCGAGCCGAGCCGTTAACTAATTAAGAACGTGATTAGATAAATATGGAAACATGTACTATATTTTCTTATTTTCCGCTGTAACTTCCCGGATTTACCTACCACGTCTTCTTCTTCTTCTTTATTTTTTTTATCTTGATTCCAAATTTTGTTTTCGGGAGAACTATTTTCAAGCTTCTTTTTTCTTTCTCAATCATAAAGAAGTGTTCCCTTCTTGCTGCTTACGGTTATTTTCCCTTTCTTTCTTACGATTATCATGAGATATCACATCAAATGCTTTCACTTGTAGTGATAATCAAGTTCGGAGTGATGAAACTGAGGTTGTGAATGATTTTTCGAATGGAAAAATGATGTGAGCAATTTGGAGAGTCCATATGAATGAATGCATTTCAATTCGCGTGAAGAAGCACAGGAGTATTATACCAAATATGGTCGACGAAATGGTTTTTCAGTTAGGGTTCGATCAACAAACAAAACACGTGTTGGTATTGACGAAGTGACATCAGTTTATATGGTATGTGCTCGCGAAGGATATGGTATGTGCTCGCGAAGGATATGGTATGTGCTCGCGAAGGAAAGAAAAAGAAAGAAGAGAACATCGAAGGAATAGACAAAAAAGGGAGAAGTTGCAGTACCATCAAGTGTGAGTGCAAGGCAAAGATTCGATTTCTTTTTGACGAAGAACTTAGTAAATGGATAGTAACAATATTCTCAGATGAACACAACCATAAATTTGTATCACCAAGCAAAAGGAAGCGTATGCGCATTAATAGATGCATGCCAGACGGTGCAAAAGATTTGACAGAGGCATTCAATAGGGAAAACATTCAAATTTTCAAAGTCCCATCCATTTTTGGTGGTGCGGAGATAGGGTTTAGTCGAAGAGATTGTTGGAACCATTTACGCAATGTGAGGCATAAGAATTTGGAAGTCGGCGATGCCCAGTCAGTCATCAATTATTTACAGATGAAACAAATTGAAAATCCACAATTTTTTTATGCGGTTCAAGTTGACGAACAAGGCGGAAGCGATAGAATTTTTTTGGGGTTGATGCTCGATCACGAATGTCATATGACCGGTTGGAGAAGTAGTTTTCTTTGATACTACATACCGGGCAAACAAATATGAGATGCCGTTTGCTCCATTTACTGGGGTGAATCACCACTATCAAACCATACAAATTTGGATGTGCACTATTACAAAGATTTGAGACCAAAGTAACATTTTCGGGGTTGTTTAGTATTTGGCTTGAAGCTATGGGAGGAAAACATCCATCTGCTATAATAACCGACCAAGATGATGCCATGGCTTTTGCTATAAAGAAGGTATTCCCAAACACTCGCCATCGTTTATGTCTTTGGCATATAAAAAAGAAATTTGGAGAGAAATTATCTCATGTTTACCTGAAAAAGTCAAAATTTAAAAAAGATGTGAAAAAATGTCTCCATCATACCTATAAAATCAAAGATTTTGAAGAGAAGTGGAACATCATGATAGAAGAGTTTGGTTTAAGTAACAATGATTGGATAAAAACTTTATATGAGATTCGTGAGTCATGGGTGCCTCGTATACCATCGTGGAACTTTTTATGCTTTGGGATGAATACAACCTAGTCGTAGTCAAGGGGTGAATGCATTTTTTAACGAATTTGTCTCGTCAAAGACCAATCTTAAAGAATTTGCTATTAGGTACGATCAAGCACTAAAAAAATTGTTGACAGAGAAATGAAGAAGATTACGTGTCGGAGCATACAAAACGAATTATTGACGAAAGGAACTTAATATTAAAGCATGCTGCTGAAATATACACTCGGAATATCTTTGGAAAGTTTCGCGAACAATTGCTCGAGTCTATACGTTTTAAGTCAGAAGAAATAGATAGAGGTGATGAGTTCAACACTTATTTAGTAAAATATAAAGTTGGTGGATTCCAAGAGTTCATTGTAAAGGTGAAACCCGATACATATGAAGGCTACTGTGAGTGTCAATACTTTAAATTTAAAGGCTTACCTTGCAAACACATACTTAAAGTTCTCGGCAAGCTCGAGGTTGATGAAATTCCGCCACACTTTATTTTAAAAAGATGGTTGAAAGGAGCAAACTCATTCAGAGGAGTTGATGAAACAGAGAAGTCTGATGGTTACGACTATTCAGTTGCATATAGACTAAGTTATCTATGTCGAAGATCTACTCAAATGGCCTGCATCGCATCAAAATCAGATAAGTTATAAAAAATGGCAGTTGATGGTGTAAAAGACCTTTTTGATAGAATCATGGATGAACATAATAAGTTGGGCAAAGATAATGGATCTTCACAAGTTATGAATTGTGAACCTCAAGAAGATAATGACAGAATTCAGCAGTTGCATCAACCATTTGTTGAAAATCCTAACATATCACAAACTAAAGGAAGACCTCCCAAAGATGATAAAGGAAGAGGAAAAGTTAGTAGTACGGGTAGACTACATCGGCTGGGGGATTGAATCGTCTCTCGCTAACAAAAAAGAAAATGTTCAGTTTGCCAAGACACAACACACGACAAAAAAAATTGCCCCAAAAAGGTAGATATGGAGCAATTAAAAATCAGTGATCCAAGTAAGTATTACAAAATCTTATCTTTTATGTGCATCATTAATTCCTATTCAAACCGTGTTTATATTCCTGTAGGTACAAACTCCAGAAATGAGGATACCGTTTCACGTGGGATACAATAGTGATTCCCAAACTCGGGAAACTCACTGATGGACGACCAATTGAAGTCAGGTGAGAGATTAGTTTATGTGACTATATAGGACATGCTTTTTCTTAAAATGTTTTTCAGTTTGACAATATTTTGATATTTCAGTTCGACTACATTTTGGAAATGTTATGATTATTTGACAATCATCTAAGTATTCCAAATGTGATTCTACTTATTGTATGTCTTCCCAAGATAAAACATCACCTAAACAAGAGGATAAAGGTGTGAATCTGACGCGAATTGAACACGCAACCTTCTGACCTGGAGCCAGACGCGCTACCATTGCGCCACAGATTAATATCGAAAACACATTTAAGGAAAGTTAACTAAGAACAGTACAATGATGACATTATCTAGCAAACTTTCCTCCAAGTCAGTATTAATGTAGTTTAGAAAATGAAGAACATACCGAAAAAAGAATACCAATTTACGCCCATAAATGACCTCAATTTTCCAGGAAGTATGAATCATTCAGAGTTAAGACTATAGCCTGCAAGTAAAAAGTAAAACGGCATTAATATCATGTACAACATAATGAGCAGCTTGACAACAAATACATGTGAAAAAACTGCTACATGTACGTAATAGTTGTTACCACTTAAAAACATGATCAGAACTATTTTATAACTAACAAACCAGTGGAGTGGATGAAAGAAACAAATACTGCGCAATCATCTTGTGAAATGTTGAAAGAACCACAGAAGAAACCATCTAGGTACCCATAAAAATTGATTTTCTAGCAAACACTTGATAAGTACCCAACTATTTACTGAAATATTTAATCCCTAGTTGTGTTATAGTCCATAGCTACAGAAAACAGGGAGAACGAGAAAACGAGAAAGAATAAACCATAGAAAAATGCCCAAACTATTGAAATGTTCGCATTAATCCACATTTGATAAAGAATTCAGATGACACATTCATGAGCTAGGATATTCCTAACCTACGATATTACTGTTTTCTTTGTGCACTCTGAAATTGTTGGAAGTAGTGAATAATGAACTTTATGCAAGAAAATTCAACAAATATATATTCCTCCGTGAAAAGGGACTCACCCCCATTCCTGCACCAACACCTTTAAGCCCTGCCTCCCCATACCTATCATATAAAGATCGTTTTTCATCATGAGATAACACCTGAAAGAGAACATGACTCTATATTAGTGGACCTCATGATGCACAATTCTCTAAATCTCCATTCACCAGGGGGGGGGAGTCAGTATCATGGAAACTTGACTTGCCTCGTAAGCATTATACCACTTAATTGCCAACTATATTGTAACATTGACATGTTCACACGGAAGATCCAACTTCAGTGCATAGTACCATTTATTTCCACTTCAGATATATTATGAATTAGTATAAAAATTGTTAACTAACTTTAAAATCAAGATTTTAGTCCTATTCTTAGTTAGAGGTTACTATTTGACAAGCATAATCAACCCCTAAGTGATTTTCTTTCTAATTAGAGATGAAATATATACTCTAGCCAGTCCTAAGGTTTGGTTAAGTGTTCATCTAATGATAATTAACCCAAGCACAAGCTACAACAGAAAATTAAAGAGATAAAGATGTAATTAATACAAAGAAATATACTCTTCTTTCAGGACTTTCAACAAACATCGAGCAGCAAAGAGGTGTGTTGTCTTGAGCTTCTCTCATGGCTTCTCCACCATGTCCTTGGAAGATTTTAAGAGTTCCATATTAGCCCAATCTTCCATTCCTTCTCAACTTTGAAATCATCTCACCAAACTCTTAATTATACCCATCTCAACTTTCAAACCCAATTAAGATTTTACTCAAATCAAGACCAAAATTAGGGCTCAACTTATTTCAAATAAGAAACAATACATCAATTAGAGTACATAATATTAAGGAAAATCATACCTGCGCATATACTAGTACGAATTCGTAACAATAAACCCAATTTCATGAACAATCTGGAAGCAAAGTAAAAGAGAGAAGAGTCTAATATGGATAAAGAGCTTCTATAGATTTGTTTCCAAAGATATATGTTGGTCATCGGCTCCGCTCGGCTTGGATAAAAGCCGTATAATTTTTAAGCCTAATAGAACGACACCTCATCAGCAAGTACTACCGTTGGATTAAGTGTGATGGACGGTTGGGAAATTGTGTCCAAACTATGCGTTCAAACCAGAAGTCCCATGATCCGGACTCTATTTTAAATAGTCAAAGTTGTAAACTGATAGCAATTTTGATACAAATTCAGTTTTAAAGTCATTATTAATTTAGCAATTTAGTTTTTTGATCAATAAAGTTTTGAAGTTGAAATTATTTTGATTTGTGATTCAGCTGAATCAGCTTTGGATTCAACTGAATCATTTTACATTTTTTTAATAAAATAAGTTCAATAGAAACGTCTGTTTTTATCGGGAATTTACCAATGGACCTGTTCACGGTAGACGTTTTTTTAAAAATTATACTTGCTCCCAATAACACTCTTTTTGAGAAATAAGACTATGATATTAGGGCTCCCGGAAACAGTCATTTTTAGCGATTATAAGTGTGTTTCTGGCAGACTTATTTTTTCTATTTTCCACTAGTGACTTCACGGATAAGGGCTAACTAGCTCATGATGTCTTGTCGGTTTCAGAGACCCAACAGCCTAATTCACCTCCTTCTCGCGCACCTTAGCCCGCTCCAAGTATAGCTCGCATGTGAATTGCCCTTTTTGAGTGCTTTCTCCTTATTTCGCTCCAAATGACTCCAAAGCACCTAAATAACTCAAAAGCAAACATAAGATACATTTTTGATAAGAAAACTAGCAAAGAAAGCATAAACAATAGATAAATATCAAGGTGTTTTATACACCTATCACTTAGATGTGAATGTAATATCCATGGGTGGTTGATCAAACTTGAATATTTAGCTCGGTGTGAATGACTTTCTTTGTTAGCGGCGGTAGAGCGAGCGTCAACGACAACAAAGCAATCTCCAATAGTTATAACCAAGAGCAAGGCGATCCAGGAGAACTCAAGGTAGGTTCTCTTTTCTATTTTGCGCATGTAGCCATCCAACAGTACCACCGATCTTCTCCAGAATGTGTAATAAGGTTATGACTCCAGAAGAATGAGTATCTAACCTCTCCAGTGGGTTTTGAAATTTGCCAAACTCCATTGCGCTCAATTGCAAGAGGCCTTGACTTTAAGTTGCTTAGTGTCTGGACTGCTGAGTTGCAATTGAAATGTTCTTTAAACTCTTGAGCATTGACTGGCACGGAATTGTATTTATTCTGACTCTTTAGCTCATAGACCTATTCTTTCCTTTCTGATTGCGATGATGACATACTTGGAAAGCTTGTATGGGCAAGATCTTCTGGAGTCGTTGAGTGAAGTAGATGAGCTGAGAGGCATTCCGTTACCGACGTGCTGCTATCAAGTCTTCAAGGAATTCGTTCCAAGCGATATCTTTTGAATCATCTTCTAAATCTTGGATTGTTGTATGGAGTGGGATGCGATGAGCAGTCCCCAGTGACACTTCTGTATGGTCACTAGAGCTATATATTTGAGTCGGCTTGGGAATATAATAGGTCTTGTAAGGAGGTGTAGATGCGTACTAGATCCGATGGCGTGGCCGGATACATGAAAATATCTCTGCGGCGTACTTTGGAGTCTTTGATGCAGTGTACGGCTTCATGTTGAGAACTTCCCGCGGCTCGTAAAGCTTTGACAGTGATGATGCTATATCAGAAATAACCTGGTTGAGGGACGTGAAGGCATCCCGTGCTGGCAGTCCCCAGGTGTAATTATCCTGAGCCTATTTTCTCTTGAAAGACGTACTTCCATTGCATTTGCTGGTAAGGTGGTTGACGAATTGATGAAGGCGGCAATATTTTGGATTCGTCACTTGTTGATCAGAGTCGTGTTTGATAGATCTGTATTGTATCCAAACTTTTGGCAGCTCATGCACCCCTTCCATAGGAAATTGGAAATCTAGAAACACCGATTCTGATTTTGTCGGCGATGTGGAAAACATGATGCAGTTGGTCTGTATGGCCTGCTGATGTGTTGAAGTGGCTTCGGCCTCTGAAGAGAGCGCTGGAGCGGCTCCTGGAGATCACTGAAGTGGCTTCGGGAGAGAGAGTGTTGAAGCGACTTCTTCTGGAGAGAGCGTTGAAGCGGCTTCAGGAGAGAGCGTGCGTTGAAGCGGCTTCTGGAGAGAGCGTTGAAGCGGCTTCTTCTGGAGAGAGCGTGCGTTGAAGCGGCTTCTGGAGAGAGCGTTGGAGCGGCTTCTTCTGGAGAGAGCGTTGAAGCGGCTTCAGGAGAGAGCGTTGAAGCGGCTTCTTTTGGAGAGAGCGTTGAAGCGGCTTCAGGAGAGAACTCTAGTGAGGGCGCCCTTAACCCTTGATTTCGAAAAATGAGTTCTTCCCATTCTTCTGAGGCGATACGATATGGCAGATGGGAAGACGACGCACAAATAGTGTTGGCCGGCAAGTCGTGTTTTCTCCTCATGGGAAAAAATATTATTTCTATTGTAACATCTCAACGCATGCAACGCTATCTCCGGAGATTCGAAATAGGGAGATAACAATAATGGTTAAGGATTCGACCAACCTTCGATTCGATTTTCCCTTGCAAATTACATGCTTCTTGATTTATCGTCTCTCTTGTGTTGAAGAAGTCCTTGACTGACGGCGAAAGAATTTCATGCTAAGCGTCAGTCCCCAGTTTACGTGGTTCTATCCTGTATGGTCGATGGGTTGACCATGATGAGGGTATCAACCTCTTGCATCCATGTTGATGACTATGTACAAAACAAGTTGGCTAGAGCTTGGATGGCCACGATCAAGATCCTTGACATGGAAGAGTTATGACTACAAGCACAAACCTTGGCAATGACGAGTGGTGGTTACGGCCATGGATCTTGAAAGGAAAGAGAGTCAGCTACGAGCATGAACCTTGGTCGGCCACGACCATGAACATGGACAAAGCTTTGATAAATCACGTATGTGAGTTTATTCTCGCCTTCTTTATTTTTGGTAAAGCAGCTCCTCCCGATTCTCTGCGTGTGAAACTCGCCTATTGTTGCTTGCATGAATGCTCCATCATGGTCTGTACGGTTTCATGGATGGAGTCCCCAGAAACTATGCAACTCCTGACCGGAAGATGATCTCTGTGCACTCCTTCAGCGCTTAGTTGAAGTTCTCCTGCATCCACCTTCTCTTTGAAAATGCGCTTCAATTTATTGCAATCGCTGGTGGGGTGATGGACGAACCTATGGTAACGACAATATTTTGGATTTGCCATTTCTTCTTCGGTTGGAGGACGTCTGGTAGGAGGTAGCTTGATGACGCCATCTTGAATCCACGCTTCTAGGATTTTAATTACCTCTTCAATTGTACACGGGAAATTGGAGCAGCCTCTCCGATTTCTTGTTGCTATGCGAGGCGTCTTAGTCGCAGACTTTCCTAGGTTTAAGTTGCTTTCTTTGTGCTAGTGCCACACATTTGGGTTGTTGATAGTCGTTCCCCAGATGCATTCTCTTTCCACCCTCACTAGCGATTGTTTGGAGGTTGGATCTTTTTATTGGAAGGACGCTTGCTTTCCTGAACATCTTTACGAGTTTCTTCATTTTGGGACGGTACGGATCGACTGAGTAAAGCAGCAACGGATCTCTTAGCAGCTTCTGATGCAATATGGGAATTGATATTTTCCATGAAGGACGCACATAATGAAATCACCTTTTCATTGCGAGGACTCTGATGAGAACATGATAAATCCCACGAGTCTTCTTTCTGAGTTTGAGGAAACATCTCTCGATCTTCATGAGAAGACACGTTAGGTTGGTGGCTGCCTTTCCATTCGACGTGATCATAGGCTTCATCTTCCTCACTAGGAATAGGAATATGAATCATGGAAGAAGGACTACTGCCATCAGTATTGATCCAAAATGAATTGTTGGTGGCGTTTCCTTCAGAATGAATGCGCGTTGGTTCCTTTGATAGTTGATCCGTGAGGACTTTCAAAAGCGCAAGTACTCCGTCCTGCATCTTGACAATAGTAGCTTGATTCCTGACAATATCATTCAGGATTTTCATCAAATCATGAATAGTTGTTAAATATTGAGACTCCATTGCCTCGACGAAGGTTTTGAACGAAAGAACGGATTCAGGAATAACATGTGAAGTATTGTCGCTGGGAGAAGTAAAATTGGGATTGAGGGTTTCTGAACCATTCCTAAGATCAACCATATTGAGAAATTTAGGAAATTGAAAACGGTATGGGGGAAATGATTTTTTTTTTTTTGCAACCGAGAGATCAATCTCCCACTGTGGTCGCCAGTTGTTTTGGGGTAAAAACTGATTCTGCTGTTTTTGGTAAATTTGGGTGTGTTAACGAGAAACGAATTCAAAGCCCAAACAAATGCACTGCACGGGAGTACTTTTAGATTCGATGGATCAATCTGTGATACTCTGGCCTAAACCAAGAAATGGGCGTTCCGGATTCAATTCGGTCACAAGGTGAAGGAGAAGGGTTGATCTTAGGGAGGGAAGCGAAGAAGGTGTTTGAGATCAGAATGTTGAATTATGAAGGTGTGGCTGTTTTATGACTTGTATCAGAAAATAGTTTCTGGCTACTTGTGTTGATAACACTTGTGTTTTTGAAATAGGTTGAAAACCTATTTATATAAGTCATTGAGCGCACCCTGATCTCATAGGAAGTGGAGGAAGTTAAGTAGTGGAATCGTGCGGAAGGTGGTGATCATCATGTTTCCGTTATAAGGGAAGACCAGTCACACCTTCACCCACTACTCTCATTACTGTTAGCCGTCCGTCCTTCCTGACACTTTCTCGTAATGGGCGCATTGCACGCCGCACGTTGTAAACCGCCAGACCAATACCCCAGTGAGTATCCCCCAGTTTGTGACATGTTTGATGTCTCGAGTGAATGGGTCAAGTCACGAGACTTGCCGATAAAATCAGCACATAGTGCTTTTAGGTTAAATAACAAGTTATTTATTAAATCAATATTTGCATAACATCGCTTTCAAACAAGCAGCTGAAAAATAATCGATGTGCTAGATGCATCGTAGTTTTAGAGCTCGATTGAATCGATCCACGAATTGAGCATCTTTTAAAAGGAGCGTGACCATCCTCTTTCAGGGAGTTGGTAGGAGCTACGCACGCATCCCAGGGAGTGGCCGGTCGGCCCTATAGGAGAGTGGCGACTGGTAGCCATTCTAAAATCCTATCGGTTGATCCAGTTTAGATATGGATCGCTTAAATCGGTTAGCCAAGTTGAGTAGCTGAGATGATTTGTGGCAGTTAATTAATGACTGCTGTTGAAGTAGCGCGAATGTCCACTTTTGGGTGATCGCTCGGAGGCCACATGAGCAAGCTGTGGCTTGGCCGATCGCTCCTCACGGAAGAAGGGTGGCCGGTGATCACAGCGTCACCCTGTTGGCCATCTAGAATCCGATCTAAGTCTTTCGACTAAGCTGGCAAAGATGGACGAACGCGATTGATTTGCAGCAGTTGCATAACGCCGTTTGTTCGATTTAGGGTTTAGAAGTTGTGCGGTCAACCCTCTTTTGGCTAATCGAATCAAAGCGCTAGGCGCTGATTTGAACAGATCGTTCGGCCATGTGCAAAGACGAGCCACTCGTGAGCACGCTGACATCTCATGGGCCATCCAAAATTAGATCTAAGCCACTCGATTCGGAGGGAGAAGATGGGTGGTCATGATCGATTTGCGACAGTAGTGTGTTGCCGCAAAGCATTTTTAGGGTTTTCAAACAACGTGTTCAACCTACTTTGGGCCTGCGATTTGATGCGCCCTGGTCTTGATATGAGCAAGTCGATCGACCAAGTGTGGAGTTGGGTCGACGGTGAACACGTTAGCACTTCTTTAATCATTCGAAGGAAGATTTAAGCCGTCCAACTAGGCTAGCTAAGTTGGACGGTCGTGATGTTTCTGAGACCGTTTCGGCCGGTCTTAGCCCGTTTGAGCTCTTTTTTTCAACAACGCGATCACCCATGTTTGGGGTTAGCGTTCGATGACGTTAGAGTGTGCTAGGTGGAGTCCGACCAGTTGGGGTATTAGTGGGCCCGCCGATGGTCATTCCGGTGATCGCCTAGTTCCGCTAGGAGTAGACTAGGCCTATTGAATTGTGTGGCCAAATCGTGCGGCCTTGATCGTTTTTTAAGACTAATATGGACAGTCTATATTTCCCTTAAGGAATTTAAACGCGTTCGATCGCGCTAACTTTCAATTAAAATGTTTGTGAACACGCTGATCTCTTTGTTAGAGGGTGATGTAGCCTGTGTGAGTGTTTTCATGCAGGTCTCAATATTGACACTTCGGGAGATTTATGCTAATCCGTTGCGAGTGAACATTAATCGTCATGTCATGTCAATATTGAGAGTTCAGCTGAGAACATAGCATAGGAAAACACTAGGCAGGCTCTGGCATTAGTGAGTAATGCAACTAGGAGCTTAAATACTCATTAGGCTCTATACTAGTGAACAATTCATCTAGGAGCTTGAGTTTCAATATAATGTGAAGAGAGACATAGGCACTCATCAGATTCTGATATATTCTCCATATTCCTTGCGAAATATAGACATATCAAGGTATAACTTATGATGCCGGGTCAGGTAGACAAACTTTTACAGTTTTCGCCCTAAGCTAAAAACCACCATCAACAATGTAGCAGTAAGATTATGTTAAGTTGTGATAAGCTTCCTTTTGCTTATCCTGAACAACTAGATCCTTTTCCTTAAGTATCTGTTTGGAATCTCAAAAGTCCTTAATATTATTCTATATGACAGTCTTAAAAGAGAAGAAAATAGAGAAGTTACCTGAAACCAATCCGTGCTTTGCTCTCTATATGCCCCGTCTTAATCTTTTAATAGGATTTTTAAGATTGGAGATTCTTTTTGAAAGGACGAGTGTACCAAGCACACCAAAATCCTTTCGATGTCAACCTATAAGTCCTATACCTTGTGTGATCGTCTATGGACAAAGAAGTCGAGACAATACAACAACAAGATAATCACTTGATAATAGTTATGGTACAAGACCGATTTACTATATGATCAATATCAAGTGCTTTAGATTAACGTACAAGTGTAATTTACCTTATTATAACTAAACAATTATAAAGCGGAAGTAAAGTAAATGACACAACAAAATTTTGTTAACAAGGAAACCGCAAACGCAGAAAAACCCCGGGACCTAGTCCAATTTTGAATACTCTCAAATTTAAGCCACTGTAAAAAGACGCTACCAATTTCGTGTAGTTGAGACCAAATAAACTACCTATAGTTACCTAGTTTCCTCGTTATCCCTGCGCCTACAACCAATCTGGCCAATGCACATGAATCCTAAGATAGAGTCCACTATCTTAAGTTACTTCAGTCTCTCTGAAGACTTTAAAAACTCAACCCTTTCGATCGTCTTCAAAATAGTAAAGGGCTAATCTATTTGTTGACCACTCTTATATCTTAGGAAATTAGTAGAGATAATTTTCGTTGAGTGTAACAAATGCTTTTCTGTTAAAAATAGATTAAACTCCTTTTATCGGGTTTTAGATCTTTCAAGATTTGGATTAAACAAGTTAACCATGAAAAAGCGGGGGTCTAACAACCACACCCAATATTTCGCTTAGCAATCTGTATGGACAAACTCCAATATAATTCCAAGAGAATCAACTAGACAATCAGACTCAATCAATGGAAATATATCAAAGAGTTCGTATCTCTGTTTCACAATGTAATCAGCAAATCAAACAGATAGAAATCCATGAGCCTGATTATTATGTGAAACAACTTTGAATGGTATCCAAGACCAATGTTCAAGTGTCAATTAATATAATCAACAACCAAAGGTTGAACCAAAGGTTGGATTCTCTAATTGATTGAACTTACGCACAACTTGTGATATTTCAATTATATAAACAAATATAATGTGGAATAGAAATAACACAGACACCAGAAATTTTGTTAACGAGGAAACCGCAAATGCAGAAAAACCCTGGGACCTAGTCCAGATTTGAACACCACACTGTATTAAGCTGCTACAGACACTAGCCTACTACAAAGCCAAATTCGGTCTGGAATGTAGTTGAACCCTAATCAATCTCACACTGATTCAAGGTACAGTCGCGTCTGGAATGTAGTTGATCCCAGCAGGATATTCCGCACTTGATTCCCTTAGCTGATCTCACCCACAACTAAGAGTTGCTACGACCCAAAGTCGAAGACTTGATAAACAAATCTGCCTCACACAGAAAAATCTATTGAATAGATAAATCTGTCTCCCACAGATATACCTATGAGTTTCGTACCGTCTTTTGATAAATAAAGGTGAACATGAACCAATTAATATACCGAACTTATATTCCCGAATAACAACCTAGAAATATTAATCAACTCACAATAATCTTAATCGATTAACGAAACAAGATATTGTGGAATCACAAACGATGAGACGAAGATGTTTGTGACTACTTTTGAATCTTGCCTATCGGAGAATAAATCTCGAGCAAATCTTAAAGAAGATAGTACTCAATCACGACAGAAAACAACGAGATCAGAACACGCAACTACAGAGAAATAGTTGGGTCTGGCTTCTCAATCCCAATGAAGTCTTCAAGTCGTTAACTTACATGGTTTCGTGAAAAACCTAATGTCAAAGGAGAATCGACTCTAGTCGCAACTAGTATCACACATGAGGTGTGGGGATTAGGTTTCCCAGTTGCTAGAGTTCTCATTTATATAGTCTTCAATCAGGGTTTGCAATCAATGTTACCTTGGTAACAAGCATTCAATATTCACCGTTAGATGAAAACCTGATTAGATTCAAGCTAATATCTTTCAACCGTTAGATCGAACTTAGCTTGTAATCAATGTAGTCAAAATCGCTCTCCAAGGCTGATTACTCACCGAGTAATCACTACAAGCTCTATGACCGAGGCGATTTCCGATTCCAAGGCCTCTCCGATTTTTAGCAATTAAGGCGGCCGATTTGGACTGATTTTTTTAGCAAAACGAGTTAACGGTTTTTCTGAGTTGGCCTTGCATGCACTTAAATCAGAAAATAAAGTATTCATAACCCTTAGATGAGAGTTATAAAATAGAAAAACCTCTAAATACATGATAAATACGTTCAATATAACAATATTACACACTTCATAATGTTAAAGTTTTAATTTTAATTAGGTACAAATCATGACTTATGAGCAGCAATATATAAATTATTAATAAATAAATTCCGAGTATTAGACCGAGTTTTGGCGATTTCCAAGTCCGAACTTATTGCTCCTCGCTCCAAGCTCCCCAACCGAGTAGCACCGAGGAACGATTTCGATTACTTTGCTTGTTATACACAAATGAAATGTACCATCATTTGGATAAAGGTAACCGTACCTAAACGTGTACACTTAGTTGGTTCAACAATAGTTAACCAATGGTTAGCAATATGAGCACTTTCATATCAACCTTATTAATTCATCTTTATCATAACTAGTTCAAATAACTCAAATGAAACTAGTTAGAGAGCTGTTCAATTGTTTATATTCTCATAGAAGTATACAAGACACAATTGAAGGAAAATCGATTTTGATTCACACGAATCATTTCATGAACATTATAGCCACGGTTTGCAAAAGATTGCATTCCTTATTATATAAATGTATTGGTTCATGAATAAACCGATTTTAGAACATAACCTACTTAAGTATCCAAACGGGTACGCATACCTAAGTAGCTGGACTGAGTTTGGTTACGCCAGTACGAGTACGTGTACGCATACCATTTCAATTTTGCAAACTGCAGCAGAAATTCACGGGACTTGAACTTGCCGATCTGCAGCGTAGAGAATACGCATACTTAGTTCCCGGACTTCTAACAACCAAACAGTACGTGTACGCATACCATGGTTCCCGGTTTTAGACTTTACACAAATGTGAATATACACTATGTTTATATCCAAACATGGTTACATGTTCTAAACCCTCATTTCAATCGTTGAAACATTCACGGAAGGCGACAATAGCTGTCTCACACAATCTTTTAGCTTCAAAGCAATTTTCGAGTGATCGAATGATCAATACGAAAAATTCGAGTCTACATCAAATAACCTGTCTCACACAAATCATGTAAGATGTTACAAGGCGATTTTCACATGATCATCTTTTGACTTTCGTCAAGATTAAAAGATGAACTTGGTTAAAGCAAAAACTTACCAACACACATTTCGAGAAATAGATGAGCGAGATAAACTCGGCTCGAAATACCAAATGTGTATAATTGAAGTATATATAGCAATACGAATTTTTGTCTCAAATAAGAGATAGATTAGATATACTTTTGAGTGATAGATGAGTTCAAGTCTCCACATACCTTTTGTTGATGAAGTTCCACAAGTTCCCTTAAGTAGTTCTTCGTCTTCATTCGATGAACGCCGTGAAGTATAAAGCTCAACTACACTTACTATCCTAATCCGAGACTTAGCTATAAGTAGACTAGAAATCAAGACTTATAGTTTTGGCAACTAAACTTGACAAACAAGCTTGAGATAGCAACACTTGCAAGTTAAACCGAGCATTGCTCTAACAATCTCCCCTTTGTCAATTTTAGTGACAAAAGCTGTCAATACATATGGATTACAAAATATATAAACTTTGTAGCTTCTCATCCAAATGCTTGATCTCCTTGGTTCTTCAACATTACTCGAAATCTTTGTCACTTGAAGTACTTCAATGATTCTAAATGTGTTCAACTCAAAGATCATAGTTGTTGAAGAACCGTAGCTATAACAATGAGAAAACAATAGCTCTCAATCATTGTTATACAGTGTCATAATATTATTACACAACATCAAAGTTCAATTGTATCACAACTTTGACAACAATACTATGGTGATATGTATGACTCCCCCTTAGTCAATACTTCATCTCACATGAAAACCACTCCCCCTTACATAGTGATCCGTAAACCATATGTATTTGTAGTGTGAACTACACATTAATTCTCCCCCTTTTTGTCAATATAAATTGGCAAAGGTATGAAAACTAGTGGGATCCTAATGAAATTTCCATAGAGATGCTTCATGACCAAAAGAGAACCACATATCAACTTTGTTTAGATGCAAGCATATAGCCGAAGCTAAATGCATTCATCAAGGAGTTTATAATGATACAAGATAACCCCTATAATATTCCACAGCCACACTCCCCACAAAGATATGGCAATTAAGAATAAGTTCAAATAAGATCCGTAGCAATTAAGCATAAGCTTGACAAACAAGCTTGAGATAGCAACACTTGCAAGTTCGACCGAGCATTTCTCTAACAATCTCCCCCTTTGTCAATTTTAGTGACAAAACTGTCAATACATATGGATTACAAAATAAATAAACTTTGTATCTTCTCATCCAAATGCTTGATCTCCTTGGTTCTTCAACATTACTCAAATCTTTGTCACTTGAAGTACTCGATTCTAAATGTGTTCAACTCAAAGATCATAGTTGTTGAAGATCCGTAGCTATAACAATGAGAAAACAATAGCTCTCAATCATTGTTATACAGTGTCATAATATTATTACACAACATCAAAGTTCAATTGTATCACAACTTTGACAACAATACTATGGTGATATGTATGACTCCCCCTTAGTCAATACTTCATCTCACATGAAAACCACTCCCCTTACATAGTGATCCGTAAACCATATGTATTTGTAGTGTGAACTACACATTAATTCTCCCCCTTTTTGTCAATATAAATTGGCAAAGGTACGAAAACTAGTGGGATCCTAATGAAATTTCCATAGAGATGCTTCATGACCAAAAGAGAACCACATATCAACTTTGTTTAGATGCAAGCATATAGCCGAAGCTAAATGCATTCATCAAGGAGTTTATAACGATACAAGATAACCCCTATAATATTCCACATCCACACTCCCCACAAACATTCCTGGAAGACGACAATAGCTGTCTCACACAAACTTTTAGTTTCAAAGCAATTTTCGAGTGATCGAATGATCAATACGAAAAATTCCGAGTCTACATCAAATAACTGTCTCACACAAATCATGTAAGATGTTACAAGGCGATTTTCACATGATCATCTTTTGACTTTCGTCAAGATTAAAAGATGAACTTGGTTAAAGCGAAAACTTACCAACACACATTTCGAGAAATAGATGAGCGAGATAAACTCGGCTCGAAATACCAAATGTGTATAATTGAAGTATATATAGCAATACGAATTTTTGTCTCAAATAGGAGATAGATTAGATATACTTTTGAGTGATAGATGAGTTCAAGTCTCCACATACCTTTTGTTGATGAAGTTCCACAAGTTCCCTTAAGTAGTTCTTCGTCTTCATTCGATGAACGCCGTGAAGTATAAAGCTCAACTACACTTACTATCCTAATCCGAGACTTAGTTATAAGTAGACTAGAAATCAAGACTTATAGTTTTGGCAACTAAACTTGACAAACAAGCTTGAGATAGCAACACTTGCAAGTTCGACCGAGCATTGCTCTAACAATCTCCCCCTTTGTCAATTTTAGTGACAAAACTGTCAATACATATGGATTACAAAATATATAAACTTTGTAGCTTCTCATCCAAATGCTTGATCTCCTTGGTTCTTCAACATTACTCGAAATCTTTGTCACTTCGAAGTACTCCAATGATTCTAAATGTGTTCAACTCAGCATCATAGTTGTTGAAGATCCGTAGCTATAACAATGAGAAAACAATAGCTCTCAATCATTGTTATACAGTGTCATAATATTATTACACAACATCAAAGTTCAATTGTATCACAACTTTGACAACAATACTATGGTGATATGTATGACTCCCCCTTAGTCAATACTTCATCTCACATGAAAACCACTCCCCCTTACATAGTGATCCGTAAACCATATGTATTTGTAGTGTGAACTACACATTAATTCTCCCCCTTTTTGTCAATATAAATTGGCAAAGGTACGAAAACTAGTGGGATCCTAATGAAATTTCCATAGAGATGCTTCATGACCAAAAGAGAACCACATATCAACTTTGTTTAGATGCAAGCATATAGCCGAAGTTAAATGCATTCATCAAGGAGTTTATAACGATACAAGATAACCCCTATAATATTCCACAACCACACTCCCCACAAAGATATGGCAATTAAGCATAAGTTCAAATAAGATCCGTAGCAATTAAGCATAAGCTTGACAAACAAGCTTGAGATAGCAACACTTGCAAGTTCGACCGAGCATTGCTCTAACAATCTCCCCCTTTGTCAATTTTAGTGACAAAACTGTCAATACATATGGATTACAAAATAAATAAACTTTGTAGCTTCTCATCCAAATGCTTGATCTCCTTGGTTCTTCAACATTACTCGAAATCTTTGTCACTTCGAAGTACTCGATTCTAAATGTGTTCAACTCAGCATCATAGTTGTTGAAGATCCGTAGCTATAACAATGAGAAAACAATAGCTCTCAATCATTGTTATACAGTGTCATAATATTATTACACAACATCAAAGTTCAATTGTATCACAATTTTGACAACAATACTATGGTGATATGTATGACTCCCCTTTGTCAATACTTCATCTCACATGAAAACCACTCCCCCTTACATAGTGATCCGTAAACCATATGTATTTGTAGTGTGAACTACACATTAATTCTCCCCCTTTTTGTCAATATAAATTGGCAAAGGTACGAAAACTAGTGGGATCCTAATGAAATTTCCATAGAGATGCTTCATGACCAAAAGAGAACCACATATCAACTTTGTTTAGATGCAAGCATATAGCCGAAGCTAAATGCATTCATCAAGGAGTTTATAACGATACAAGATAACCCCTATAATATTCCACAGCCACACTCCCCACAAAGATATGGCAATTAAGCATAAGTTCAAATAAGAACTCCCCCCCCCCCCATAAAATGTCATTCTGAAAGAACAACAAGAGCGACCTTACTTTCACAAGAAAAGAACGATTTCTTTGGACATTAACAAATCACATGAAATATGAATTTGTATCAAAAATACTCAATTAAATTAACCACAAGAGAATCTATGATTAATTTAATCGGAAATACTCAACTAAGAAAACTTACGGAGCAGCACAATATTTACACAAAGATGTGAATCGGGGAAGACCAATACTGCGGAATATTCAAATATTCGTTTTATTTTTCATCAATATTTGCATAGAGACATATAATAGACTTAATCTTTGTAAACAAATGTTCATCCTATCTTCCATCAATATTTGCATAATGACACAATAGGCTTAACTTTTGTTTGTTAAAAGTTCATTCAATCTTTTATCAATATTTGCATAATGACATATGAAAGACTAAACTTTCAACCACGTATAGGACAATCATAGTTCACAGACGCAAACACACATATCCGATAACAAGTTGCAATATATAAAACCATAAGATTAATACTGCAAAATCATCTTCCAGATAAACTTTAGAATTTAAATAATTAAATCTAAAAACATTGCAAGATGAAAATCTTTGGAAATAGCTATGTGTACTCACAATAATGGCTATTCCAAACCCTAGTTATCCTTCTTAAAACACAAGAATAAATTCTCATAAGATGTTTCCTAGATAAAAACAAATATAACTCCTAGGAAGAATGCAACCGAAAATCATCAGACATGACCTGCAACCAGAGATCGAACACAGACAAGTTCATTAGTTGCTTTCTTCAGTTCGTTTTTCTGAAATTCAAGATTATTTGTTGAAATTCCAAGTTGTTCACGTACAACATCAAAATATCGACGAAGATTTCCTACCAGTTGAGATGACATCTGAACTGGCAGTTTGTTTTCATGATCAACAACATGGTAGCAGGATATGAAAACATGGTTCTTGTGAAACTCAATAGACTTGCCTTTCTCAAAAGACTTAAAGAAAAGAAAGTAAAAGAAAAGAAAAGAAAAGAACAGAACAGAAAAGAAAGAAAGCCAAGCAAAAGATTAAAAATGTATGACAAAAAGAAGATAACGGTGAAGGTGAGTGGATTGGAATTAGAATTCTTCCTTTCTCTGCAGTATTTTTTTTTTTGTTTTGTTTTTTGTTTGATGCATCTCTAGCACTGTAGTTATCTTTATCTGTCTCTCATTGGCCTATATTTTATTTGGATCTTAAGATTACCGACAGAAAGTTAGCGGATAACAAAAAGAAATGGGCATCATGGACTTCGACATCTAATGCAGAACAAAAAAAAAAGAGGTATGTCCATATTTTACTCTTGTCTCTTTCTGTACCTAGTACTGTTTCGTGTGCGTTATTACTGTGATAGATGATGACCTAGGTTTTGTTATTGTTTTATGCCTCTTTCTTAAATTTTCTTGTTTTGTGTCATTGGGGTGTAGGTTAGTGAAACAGTCATTAATAAGAAACATCGGAGTTCTTCTGACATCAAAAAGAAAAAATTGATCAGGTAGTCTGCTTATCTTTTTTTTTTGTTAGGGTTTGTTGTTTTATTTTCTATAGTTTGGTGATGATTTTTTTTCCTTTTCTTTTTGGATGCGTGTGCTAAAATTTAATGAAGTTAACATCGATGTAAGGCTAATTATGTACGAGTTCCAACATCAGATCCGGGATCCCAAAGAACTGGTATTTGTTTTTTCACTTCCTTTTCTTCTCATAATTTTCCGGTGTGTAGAAACATATTTTTTGGACATAGCAATTAAATTAATATCATCAGGTGGAGTTTGGCTGTAGTCAAGTCTTCGGTAGAAGTTGAGAATAGTCAAGAAAAAGTTAATGGTTCAACAAATGTTCCTGCGGCAGACACAGATGAGAGAGACCCACGTAGGAGAAGAACACATGTAGAAGTTGGTTTACAACCACAAGATTATTGATCAAGTTCTTGTTTTTGTGTGGTTCTCCTGAAAGTGAGAGTGAGAGCTTTTTTTCTTTTGAAGCAACATAGAGTGGTTTCTGATTTCATCTCATTGATGAAAGTTTTTTGTTTCATCATTATTTGGATTTGATCTCAATTTTTGTTTTTAATAGGTGAGAATCTGAGAAGAAATGACATGATTTGATTTTGAAATTTTATGGATGTTGGACTAATTCTCTTGGTGTTGTTTTTTATATCGATCTCAGTTTTTCCTGATTGATTGATTATGTGTAATCAAATTTAAATTTTGCTAGGCCTTTGATGTAGTCATGCATATTCTTGATCTCATAGTTCTATTTTTTAACCCACAGAGAGGCTTCTATTTTTCTATTTCTATTGCATTATGTGTTATTTTTCTTTCTCTTGTAATGGATTCAATACCGTAATTATTCAATACAAATAAGGGTACAATGCAGTGCAAATAATAGCTCCACACGGAAAGCGACTCATGACCGTTGTTGTCAGTGAGTTGTATTAAATACTACTAGCTTCGCTTTTCTTCTTTCACGTTCTGATTTTGAATTCAGTCATATTATACGTAAACAAGACTAAAAGAAAAGAAAGTAAAAGAAAAGAAAAGAACAGAAAAGAAATTTAAAAGAAAGCCAAGCAAAAGATTAAAAATATCTGACAAAAAGAAGATAATGGTGAAGGTGAGTGGATTGGAATTGGAATTGGAACTCTTCCTCTCTCTGCAGTATTTATTTATTTTTTGTTTGAAGCATCTCTAGCACAATAGTTATCTTTATCTGTTTCTCATTGGCCTATATTTTATTTGGATCTTAAGATTACTGACAGAAAGTTAACGGATAACAAAAAGAAATGGGCATCATGGACTTCGACATCTAAAGCAGAACAAAAAAAAAAGAGGTATGTCCATATTTTACTCTTGTCTCTTTTTGTACCTAGTACTGTTTCGTGTGCGTTATTATTGTGATGGATGATGACCTAGGTTTTGTTATTGTTTTATGTCTCTATCTCAAATTTTCTTGTTTTGTGTCATTTGGGGCGTAGGTTAGTGAAACAATTATTAATAATAAACAACGGAGTTCTTCTGACATCAAAAACAAAAACATTGATAAGGTAGTCTGCTTATATTTTTTTTTTGTTTTTTTTGTAGGGCTTGCTGTTTTATTTTCTATAGTTTGGTGATGATTTTTTTTCATTTTCTTTTTGGAAGCGTGTGCTGAAATTTAATGAAGTTAACGGCGATGTAAGCCAAATTATGTATGAGTTCCAACATCAGATCCGGGATCCCAAAGAACTGGTATTTGTTTTTTCACTTCCTTTTCTTCTCATAATTTTCTGGTGTGTACAAACATATTTTTTTACATAGCAATTAAATTAATATCATCAGGTGGAGTTTGCAAAAGCTGTAGTCAAGTCTTCGGTAGAAGTTGAGAATAGTCCAGAAAAAGTTAATGGTTCAACAAATGTTCCTGCGGTAGACACAGATGAGAGAGACCCGCGTAGGAGAAGAACATGTGTAGAAGTTGGTTTACAACCACAAGATTATTGATCAAGTTCTTGTTTTTGTGTGGTTCTGCTAAAAGTGAGAGAGAGAGAGAGAGTTTTTTTTCTTGTTTTTTCTTTTGAAGCAACATAAAGTGGTTTCTGATTTCATCTCATTGATGAAAGTTTTTTGTTTCATTATTATTTGGATTTGATCTCAATTTTTGTTTTTAATGGGTGAGAATCTCAGAAGAATTGTCATGATTTGATTTTGAAATTTTATGGATGTTGGACTAATTCTCTTGGTGTTGTTTTTTATATCGATCTCAGTTTTTCCTGATTGATTGAATATGTGTAATCAAATTTAAGTTTTGCTAGGTCTTTGATGTAGTCATGCATATTCTTGAGCTCCTAGTTCTGTTTTTTTAACCCACATAGAGGCTTCTATGTTTCTATTTCTATTGCGTTATGTGTTATTTTTCTTTCTCTTGTATGATTTATTATCACGTTTTGATTTTGAATTCAGTCATATTATACGCAGATAAGACTAAAAGAAAAGAAAGTAAAAGAAAAGAAAAGAACAGAAAAGAAAGAAAGCCAAGCAAAAGATTAAAAATGTATGACAAAAAGAAGATAATGGTGAAAACGAGTGGATTGGAATTGGAATTCTTCCTCTCTCTGTATTTTTTTTTGAAGCATCTCCAGCAGTGTAGTTATCTTTATCTGTCTCTCATTGGCCTATATTTTATTTGGATCTTAAGATTACCGACAAGAAGTTAGCGGATAACAAAAAGAAATGGGCATCATGGACTTCGACATCCAAAGCAGAAAAAAAAAGTATGTCCATAATTTACTCTTGTCTGTATCTGTACCTAGTACTGTTTCGTGTGCGTTACTGTGATGGATGATGACCTAGGTTTTATTATTGTTTTATGTACCTTTCTCAAATTTTCTTGTTTCCCCAGATTGCTTTATTGCTGTTGATACTCGCTCTACCGCCGCTAACAAAGAAAGTCAATCACATCGAATTAAACGTGGATATTTCACTCATATTAAGAATACGAAGACGAGATGGACTTACCTTGATGTTGTTTGGTGTACATGAAGATGGGTGGGTCTTAATGTTCGTGCAAAATAGGAAAGAGCATAAGCTCCCTTTACACCCGACGAAATTTTAAAGCCAGAAAGGGTTTCCTCCTCTCGCTCATACGAACGGGATTCATAGAATCTAGTTGAGCTCCAAAGACTTGACCGGACATGCCGCTTCCTTTTTCCTACAATTGATGAGCAAGAGCGGTAATTTGTTGGTAGCCCCTGATTGGAAGCTGCTTCACCAGTACGACTGCAAGTGAAGTTCAAACCAAGCGATATACCTCTGGTAACATCTATCTACTTCATCTTATTGGTTTTGTTTTCCGCCTGTCACCATCTAGTGCTTACAACGCAACAATGTCACTGTTACGTGCTAAGCAGGGGACTTAATGTTGATGGTGGTTTTTAGTTTGGAGCGATGTAGATGGTGGATTTTCAACAAAGGCTAAAATCGTAAACCCATACTTATATGTATTCATGATCCAGAAATCAGATGAATATTGAGGCTCGTGTCTCTTATCGAAAGCATGAAAGATCATGCTATGAGAATCTCTGACTGAGAATACTATCTCTCATAGTATATATAGATATGTAGTCTCTCAGCTGAGGCAACGACATATCTCATGAACACTGAGCAATTTCAGTAATTACTTCTATATAGAATCAAAAGATTAGACGGCTCCTAGACAGCTTGCCTGCTAGTATAGAGCAATAACGTCTTCAGGATGTAACAATGTTCTCCCTGACTATATGAAAGAAGTATGACGCTTCAACAAGATCATATCACTCAATTCCTGAATAATTAACGCTCCTAGACGATTGTACTAGTATAGAGCCATTAATTAATTATTGTCAAGAATCAATGGATTCAAATCCCTGGAAATATTCGATATTTTCATAATATTTCGTTACTTCAATTTATGGTTCTTCCCAGCAGAATTCCATGGGTTAGTAATAAATATTCAACACATAGGCATCTGAGTTACCTTCGAGTAAGCCCCAACCAAATGGTGTAAATGTATTCGACAAATAATGCATTAACAAACACCTGAATGAACAGACAAGTATTTCAAAATACGACGAGACGATGAACCTATGCAAATAGTAAAGAAAATAATAAAATAATAGTCAAGGCGCTAGGGGACTGGCTTATCGACCAGCCAGTAATGCCGTGATCAGTCCCACGCCCAAATTCTATATTTTATCATATTTTATTATTTTACTTGATCTCATGAAAATCCTTTCATTTGAACAAATATCCTTCGTTTTGAGGAAACTCCTCAGTTTCATGGTTTTCCTTCACACTGGGAAATAATATAAAATTAGGGAAAATATTGTGGGGCCGTGATTATTGGCCAACCGGCCATGCCTTGATCCCGGCCGGCCCCACACCTCATGGTTCCTCATTATTTTATTATTATTTCCCTAATCTTATGAAAACTCCTTAATCTCATGATATTTCCTTGATCCCATGAAAAATAATATAAAATTAGGGAAACCCGTGGGACCGGGCCATAGCCGGCCGGTCATGCCCTAGCTGGCCCCACACGCCCTATTTTATTTTCATGTTTCCTTAATCCCATGAAATTCCTTGATTTCATGATGTTTCCTTCAAATTATGGGAAAATACACAAAAATACATAAAATTAAGGAAACTTGTGGGACCGGCCCAAGCTGGCCGGTCATGCCCTAGCCGGTCCCACAAACCCCTTATTCTATTATTTTTTTTTTTTTATTTCCTTGATTTTATGAAATTCCTTGATTTCATAATATTTCCTTCAAATTATGAAAATTCTTTCAAATTATGAAAACTCCTTCAAATCATGAAATAATACATAAAATAGGGGAAAACTCACGGAACCGGGCCCTAGCCGGCCAACCATGCTCAAGCCGGTCCCACACGCCCTTATTTTATTATTATTAATATTTTTGTTTCCTTCATCTCATGGAAACTCCTTGATTTCAACAAAAACTCCTTGGTTTTAACAAATTCCTTGGTTTTATCATATTTCCCTAAAATCATGAAAATATTATGAAAATTGGAAAAAACGTGTGGGACCAAGCTCCTTGGCCGGTCAGTCATGCCTTGGACATGGCCGGTCCCACACTTCATGATTCCCTTACTTTTTATTATTTTTCCTTCATCTCATGAAGTTTTGATGATTTCGTCAAAAAACCCTGATTTCTTCATATTTTCTCAAATGATTGCTCAAATGCACATCATAAAATATCAAAATTCTCAGAATTAACATACGGACACTTTGGTGACGTGAGCATGTTACTTTGACCGACCAAGGTTGGCTCTTTGGCTTGCAAGAAGCCGGTCCCACGTATTCTCATGATTTGACCTAATTTGCACAATTGCACGTATTAGGTCCAAAACTCTTCCAAACAACTTGGAACTTGATGGAACGATCATCAACTGACCCCATGAACACCCAGGGATGGTTTCATGACCCCTTGGTCGGTCCCTCATCTCTTCATAATTAATTGGGTTTTATCACCTAAGGTTCAGCATTATTTTAATAAATGATTAAACCAACATTTAATCATCCTTTCATCATCAAATCAACCGGTCTTCAGGAAACCTCGATATTTGCTCACGTGAGCATCTGGGCACTACATGGTTGATCCAAAATCCCATGTAGCCGGTCCTTCCTTCGCTCCGTGGTTAATTTTCAATAAACCATCAGTTAATCATCAATTGATCAAATTAGGGTTTTGAGTCCAAGGTTAAATGATTCCAGATTCAAATGCTAATAATTTTACGTTGAACCCGTGATCAACACTTTATTTATCATACTCGGTTCAAATGCCAGTATCTTATTTGGTCATGCTACCAATAATTCATCGAATGAGCAACATTTGCTCAAATGAGCAATATTTGCTCAAACCAAGGAATACTAGTTCAACTATCAATATTCAACAATTCATCGAATGAGCAATATTTGCTCACGTTAACTTATTCACACATCGTATCTCTGTCTCAACAGACATGTTCAATTCATGAGTCTCAGAACATTTCCAAACCACGTTCGACTCAATAAAACAAGGACTCATCGTCCCATGAAGTCATGAAGTGAGCAATCGACTAATTAAATACACGTCCTGCCTTGCATATTCCACAATCACACGAGACATCAATCGTGTCACATGGGGGATATTAACTAGGGTTTTGGTCTGGCGGTCTATGGCACGGGTGTTCATACACACGATGAGAATGTGAGCAAGTCGTGCAATCAGTCGAAGGAGTTAACAAAGTAGTGGGTGGAAAATCAACCAAGTCTCCGCACGTTGAGCAGCTGGTTTTAACACGATTTCCACTTCCCCATTCTTTGATTCCATCAACTGTCACACTTCATGAGATCATGGTGTTTTCAATTCCAACAATATAAATAAGTCTCTGAATGATGATTGAAACATGAAGAATCTCACGTCAAACAGACAACATGAGATTAACAATCCAACTCTCAACAGAGCAAATTCAATCATTCAGAATTTATCTTATTCTCAGAGTACACAACACACCTACAATCTTCGATCACCATTGATCTCACACATTTCTCAGCTTCCCTCCTACAGATCGACCATCCTCTCTTGTGACCGAATTTACTCTGGAACGGCCATTGTCTTGGTTTAGGCCGGAGTATTACAAATTGATCTCTCGAATTCAAAGCATTCCCTTCTTGCAATGCATCTGTGTGAGGTTAAACATTTCGCTCGGTTCACGGAGTCTCCTCCGTACGATCATCTCCTCAATTCCGTAAAAAACAGCAAATCGTTTTGCCCCATCTACAGGCGAAAATTGTAAAAGTATATCTACCTGACCCGACATTGAGTGCCTATGTCGCTCTTCATATTGTATTGAAACTCAAGCTCCTAGATGAATTGTTCACTAGTATAGAGCCTAACGAGTATTTAAGTTCCTAGTTGCATTATTCGCTAATGAAATGGAGCCATTTAAAAGTGTTGAGTGCCTAAGCCTCTTCGCTCATATATGTATTGAGAAATTCAATACATTTATGTATATAAAATTTACTCAGAATGGTGCATGTAGCAACAATCCCAAATATTCTATAAATTTTATCTTGCACCAGCATTATTCACTAATGCATGGCCTGCCTAGTGTTTTCCTATGCTACGTTCCCCAGCGAACTCTCAATATTGGCATGACATGACGATTAAATGTTCGCTCGCAACAGAGTAGCATGAATCTCCCGAAGTGTCAGTATTGAGACCTGCATGAAAACACTCACATAGGCTACACCAGCCTCTGACAAAGACATCAACGCGTTCGCACACCTTTTAATTAAAAGTTGCGCGATCAAACATGTTTAATTTCCTTAAGGGAAATCTAGACTGTCCATGTCAGTCTCAGAAACGATCACGACCACAAAATCTGGCCGCATAATTTAACAAGCCTAGCCAAACCCTGGCGGAAATAGGCAACCATCATGACGACTGTCGGCGTGCCCACCAACTCTCCAACCGATCGGACCATGCCTAAACGCATCCCAGCGTTGTCAAACGCCAAATCCGAGAGTGAATGATCATGCTATCGAAAGAAATCTCAAACGAGCTAGACTGTTCAAAACGGTCTTAGAAGCATCACGAACGTCCAACTTTGCCAGCCTGATTGGACGGCTTGGATCCTCCTACGAACAGTTAAGGAAGCGCAAGCATGATCATCAGCGGGCCCACTAGTGCCCTAGTCGACCGACTTGCATGCGGCAAACCTATAGAGTGCTCAATCGCTTACCCAAACATGGGCGTTCACGCTGCTCAAACGAATTGAGACAGGCAAAGACGGTCTCAAAACGCATCACGTCCGTCCAACTTAGCCAGCCTAGTTGGACGGCTTAGATCGCATCTTGAGCGATCAAAGAAGTGCTGGCGTGTCCACCGACGACCCAGCTACATCCATGGTCGATCGACTTGCTCACGGCAAGCCGAGAACGTATAGAATCGTTCACCCAAAGTAGGGTGAACGCGCTGCTTTAAAAACCCTAAATTACATTTGCGGCAACACACTACTGCCGCAAATCGATCACAACCATCCAACTTCGCCAGCCGAATTGAGTGGCTTATACTTAATTTTAGGTGACCCAGGGGATGTCAGCGTGCTCGCTGGAAACCCACCTTTGTACATGGTCGATCGACCTACTCAAACCCAAACACAACACCTTGAATCGCTTGCTAAAAAGGGAGTTGGTCGATCGACCTCCAAACCCTAAGAATCGCATCAACAACATTGAACAACGGCCGCAAATCAATCACGACCATCCAACTTATCTTAGTCGGACGGTGTAGATTTATTCTCAGAAAATTAACAAAGTGGCGTTGTGAACACCGACCATCACTTCTCCACAGGGAGTGATCAACCAAATGGTAGTTTGCCCATAAGACACTCGAACGATCACCCAAAGTGGTCGACCCCGTTATCCTTTTAAGGCGCTTATCTACGACTTATTCAATCAGGCTCTAAAACAATGATGCTTCATAAACATCGATTAAATTGAGTTGCTTAAATGCGATGCTTCACATGTATCAAATACATACGATATTTTATGTCGACCTCATAAACAACTTAGTTGTTTCACCTAATATCATCATGTGCTATTCTCCGCGGAAAGTCCCACGACTTGACCCACTCATTCGAGACATCAACACAGTCACAAACTGGGGGATGCTCACTGGGGTATTGGTCTGGCGGTTTACAGCGTGCGGCGTGCAACGCACCCATTAAGAGAAAATGTCAGGAAAGGACGGATAGTTAATAGTAATGAGAGTAGTGGGTGAAAGTGTGACTAGTCTTCCCTCATAACAGAAACACGATGATCACCACCTTCTGCACGACTCCACTTCTCCACTACTTAACTTCCTCCATTTCCTATGAGATCATGGTGCGCTTAATGACTTATATAAATAGGTTTTCAACCTATTTCAAGAGGCAACAAGTGTTATCAACACAAGTAACCAGAAACCATTTTCTGATACAAGTCATACAACATCCACACCTTTATAGTCTCAAACACCTTCTCCGCTTTCCTCCCTAATATCAACCCTTCTCCTTCACCTTGTGACCGAATTGAATCTGGAACGGCCATTTCTTGGTTTAGGCCAGAGTCTTACAGAATAATCTCTCGAATCTAAAAGTACTCCCGTGCAGTGCATTTGTTTAGGGTTTGAATTCGTTTCTGATCAACACACCCCAAATTACCAAAAACCTCAGAATCAGTTTTTACCCTCAAACAGAAGGATATTAAGAGAGACAAAGAACTATAGTGCTAAAGAGAGTTAATAGGTGGTTGAAATAACGAAAGAAAGATTGCTAAACTTGTGGAGCAAACAATGCATAACCCTAACCCAAGAAAATGCGCGTATACATGCACCAAGTCCTATGTCTAACAAAAATTGAAAGAAATATTTTTGGAAATTATCTCCTAAAGAAAAACTTGAAAAAAATAAATCCGAGCACACATAGGACTTGGAGCATGGTATACGCGTATATGCATGGGTTGGTTCAAGTATAGTTTGCCCCACCCGAGCCGAAATGAGCCAAAATGGAGCCAAAATAGAGCAAAAATGAGTTGTAGAAAGATATTGAGAGCTACAAAGAACTGGAGAGCAAAAGAGAGTTAATAGGTGTTGATGGTGGATTTTCAACAAAGGGTAAAATCGTAAAATTATGATGCATGTTTCGACACGGCTTTCAGGCATGCAACGATTCATATTTTACGAAGCCATGATGAATATGTTTTCGAAAAGCCCCACTAACTGAGCGATTCGATCCCTGGCATTTCATCATGACCTCTATGCAGAATAACATAATTGGGCGGTTCTTCGTAGATTGAGAGCTTAACGCCTTCAGGACGTCGGTGACACTCACTGTTCCCTGACTGCAGGAGAGAGACCCACCTCCACATAGAAGAATAGTTGGGCGGCGGACGCCTTCAGGACGTCGGTGACATTCACCGTTCCCTGACTATGTGGAGAGACCGTGTATAGATTCAGGCGGTTCTCCGTAGATTGAGAGCACTAACGCCCTCAGTTCGTAAACAACACCGTGACTCCCTGACTATGCACCATTCAGAATAGATGTGACGCTTTAACTGGCTAATATCTTTTCTGTAATAGATTAATTCTGCCGTGACATTCACCACTGAATTCCCAGAATAATCTATTATTGATCTTATTCCATGGTCGAATCCACGGCCTGATCCCATGGAATGGCAATAACAATTGCTCTTATTCCATGGTCGAATCCACGACCTGATCCCATGGATTAGGAATAACAATTGCTCTGATTCCATGATCGAATCCACGGCTTGATCTCATAGAATGGCAATAAACTACTACATCATCTCATTATTCCGATTTCATGATCAAATCCACAGTTGATCTCATGAAATGGTGATAGATAATTTTAATTACTTCGATTTTATGGTCGCATCCACAATCCCATAGGATGGTAATGCTTGCTTTATTATTCTGAATTCGTAGTCGAATCCACAGCCGATCCTATGAATTAATAATAAACAATTATTCATTTTTATTACTCAGTTTCATGAATTATTCTCCACTGAATTTCATAAATTAGTAATAAATACTCAATAACCGGGCATCTGGATCATCACTGAGTAAACCCACAAAAATGGTGCAAGTGTATTCGACAATGATGCACGACTGAGCACCTGGATGCACGAACGAGCATCCAAAAAATACGAAACAATGAGGAATCCTACGCAAAACAGGAGAAAACAATAAATATTACTCCCTCCGTCCTAAATTAAGAGTCTGCTTTGACTAAGTCAAGATATTAAGGAAATCCTATAAATTGTCATGATTAGCCCTTGACTAGCCTATTTAATGTTATATTATTACCAAAACTAAATTATTAGTGTTAAAATAAGTAGAATTTTATTAAGAATTTTATAACTATTCATAAATGTTTTTATTTAAAAAAAGGAATGACAATTATTACAAAGATATTGAGTAAGTTTTTTTCCATAAATATGGTGATATTATTTAAGATTTGGATATTAAAAATGATTTTATGATTATAAAAATAAAGGGTATATTTGATAGTTTAAGGGAAAAGTATGTCTATAAACAGAGCGGACAGATAAAAATGGACATACTAAAGTAGAAATTAGGACAGATAAAAAAGGACAGAGGGAGTAATAAAATAATAAGAGGCGCCCAGGGCCGGGCCCACCGGCCGGCCGGTCGTGCCCTTCCCATGGTCGGTCCATGCCTCTTCCATTATTTTCCTTATTTTTTGTTATTTCATGAACTCATGAAAACTCCTTGGTTTTAGCAACTTTCCTTGTTTTTGCAAAAACTCATGAATTCTCCATAACTTCGTGGATTCATGAAATAATGTTATAAAATAAGGAAAGTTGTGCGGGACCGGGCAACCTAGCCAGCCGGCCATGCCCGGGCCGTGGTCGGTCCCACACCTCACAATCCTTAGCTTTTTATAATTATTATTCGCTAATCTCACGAAACTCCTTTGTTTTCAACAAAACTCATGGATTCTCCATAACTTCAAGGATTCTCCATAACTTCAAGGATTCATGAAAAATAATATAAAATAGGGAAAGGTGTGAAGGACCGGGCAACCTAGCCGACCGGCCATGCCCTAGCCGTGGCCGGTCCCACACCTTACAATCCCTAGTCTTTTATAATTATTTCCCTCAATTCATGAATCTCCTGGGTTTGAGCAAAATTCATGATTTCTTCATATTTTCTCAAATATTGCTCAAACCACGAAAAACCAAAAGCCAACATAGTTACACAACTGGCTAGCCTCTCATGGCAATTTTAAATATTAAAATACTTTTATTTTAATATTTTCAAAATATTGATGAATTGAGCATACATGCTAATTCCAACAAAAATCAAGAATTCCAGTCAAGATGAAACTCTTCTGAAAATTCATAATGTCGCTCGAACGCACATCAGAACTCTCAGTATGGAGACACGGGCACCACGGCAACGCGTGCATGCCATCATGACCGACCAGAGTCATTCCTTGGGCTTGCACAAAGCCGGTCCCACATGTTTTCATAATTCTGACCTAATTTGCTCATACTGGGCCCAAAATCTCTCCAATCAACTGGAGAATCCTTCAAATGACCAACAACTGGTCCCGTGACCACCAAGAGCCGGTCCCATGCTCTCTTGGTCGGTCCCATCTCTCATACTTAGGTTTGATCACCTAATGCTGAACCCAGCAATATTTCAGTAAATGATGAAACCAACATTTAATCATTATTCTTTCACCAATCCTCAAACTGAGAACCCTGGTGCATGCTCACTCGAGCACCGGGCACCACATGGACACCCATCATCCCATGTGGTAGGTCCCTCTATCACTCATGACCTATTTTCACCGATTCATCAACTATGATCTGAAATTAGGGTTTTGAATAAATGCTCCACGAATCATCACTCTGAGCACAATTCAAACACTAATGAATTTATGAAGGATTCAACAACCAACATCTAGATTAATCATATAATATTTGGTAGCTTACTAATATTTTAATATTTTATTGGGTCACGTCACCAATAAATGTTTCGTCGAATCGAGCAATACTTGCTCAGTTGCTCAAATATTGATCCAGATATCAATATTTGGTAATTTATCAGTAATTTGTCAAATTGAGCAATACTTGCTCAATTGCACGACAAATTATCAATATTCAGTAATTTTCCGAATTGAGCGATACTTGCTCAATTGTACGTCAAATCATCAACATTCATTATTTTGTCGAATTAAGCAATACTTTCTCAATTGCTCGTCAAATTCTCGATATTCAGTAATTCGTCGAATTGATCAATACTTGCTCAGTTGCTCGAATATTGATCCAACTATCAATATTCAGTAATTTATCAGTATTTCGTCGAATCGAGCAATACTTGCTCAGTTGCTCGAATAATCCATATATATTCAGTAACTCATCAATATTCAACAACTCGTCGAATTTACAATATTTGCTCAGACGAGCAACATTAACATTCATGAATCGCTGAGCATTTGTCAAACATGCTCGATTCAACAAAACCTAGACTCATTATCTAATCGAGCAACAACGACAAACTAAATACACGTCTCGTCATGCGGACTCCACGATTCGTGAGACATCAATCACGTCAAATTGGGGGATAACAACTAGGGTTTTGGTCTGGCGGCCTACAGCACGTGGATTTCATCCACGACGAGAAATGTGCGTAAGTTGTGTAAACGGTTGAAGGATTTAGCAAAGTAGTGGGTGCACGATCCGTCAAGTCTCCACACGACATGGAACTGACTTTACCACGATCTTCCACTTGCCCACTCTTCCACTCATAAAACCGTCACACTTACAGGGATCAAGGTGTTCACAACCCTGACAATATAAATAAGTCTCTGAATCCATGATTGAGGACAACGAATGATCACTAGCTATCAGCAATCGTCCACACAAAATTTCTCGAGTAACTACTCTCAAGAATTCATCAATCTATCAGAACTCAACAGTTCACCAATTATTGCAGAAACCTTCAACACATCCACAATCCTTGATCATCATTGATTCCACACAATTCTCAGCTTCCCTCCTATAGATCAACCCATCTCCCTCTTTGCGGACGAATTGACTCTGGAACGTCCATTGACTTGGTTTAGGCCGGAGTCCTACAAATTGATCTCTCGAATCTAAGCAATCCCTTTACAGTGCATCTGTGTGAGGTTGAGCAGTTTGCTCGGTTCGAGGAGTCTCGACACGCTCGTCTCTTCATTTCCCCAAAAAACCAGCAAACCGTTTTTCCCCATCCACAGATTGGCGACCACAGTGGGAGATTAATCTCTCGGTTGCAATCTCAAACTTTCATAAAATGGTTGATCTTAGGTCAGGTTCAGTTACAAATCCTAACCCAAACAACGCTAGCACTAGCAACAACGGTGGTACTCCAGAAACTACTCCTGCTTCCAACACCGGTGTTGGTGATACCACTCCTCCTCAAATTAACGTCGGCAACCATCCTCTTTTCGGTCGGTTTCCCGAGGAAATCATAAAAAATCCGCCTACCATAGATGATCTTATGAAGGTGCAAGAAACTATCACCAAAAATCGGATTGACATGGCCGCAACACAGAAAGACATATGCAATTATCTCAAAACTCTCACCGACAAGATGTCGGAGAAAACTCAAGAGAAGGGAAAGGCCAAAGAAACATCCTCGACTGCTGATCCTGAAGTCACTCCAATCCATGTAGTAGACAATGGTGAAGTTCACAAGACTGCAGATAACCCACCAACAAAGGAACCTGTAGGCTTCATCCCTCGTGAAGACCTGGAACGCTTCATGGAGGATCGATGAAAAGACAAAGCATCATCTGTTCATCGTCATCAACCTCTTTATCCTGCTGCTACACAAATAATCCCTCTCCCGAAGGGCTACACTTCGCCAACGTTCACACTGTATAATGGAACAGGGAATGCTCGAGAACACGTCTCTCGATTCCTGGAGGCAGTAGGAGAGCACGAACAAAACCATGTTATCCGTCTGAAGGAATTCTCGAAATCTCTGATAGGACGAGCGTATACCTGGATGGATGGCTCAGAAGAATACTGAACATCCGAACGATTATGTGAAGAGGTTCAGAGTCTAAGATTTGGATTGTCATGACCCGAATGTCACTGAACAAACTAGTGGATTTGTGCATCAACGGAATGATCCCGGTCTACATAACCTTGCTAGAAAATCTCCGGTTCCAGACTTTCTCAAAGCTTTATGAAACGGCCAGACGATTGGCGACTATTGCAACTGCTTTACTGGAAAGAACAAAGTCTGCAAGGTCGAGAAACCTTGAAGCAGCTGACGCCTAGTCAACAATCAGTACAATCTCCAGCCTTCAACAAACGTTGTTGCCGGAAGGAATGAAAGGAAAGCTGAGACACGGCATCAGAGCGCTTCTCCAAACATCCCAGGCTCCTCTGAAGGCGCGAAGAAAAGATAACCAATCCTGAAATGCACAAACCTCGACCCGGAATCAACGAACGGGGAAATGATCAAACAGACTCAAACTTCTCTCTTCTCATGAAGGAGTGATCGAGTTACTGGAAGTCTGGTTCAAGATGGTGCAATCAAATTGTCGTTCATCAGGAGAGAGCCAACTGAAGAAGAAATGGAGAATCCCAGTCTTGTCGCCTTCATAGGTTCATCGATCATCCAACAAGTAACTGCAATATTTGAAGCACATCTTCAAAGAGAAGGTTGATCCATAATAGCTTCAACTGGGGACTGAAGGAGTACACAAGAATCCTCTCCTAATCAGAACTTTTGCAATCTCTGAACAACCGGTCAAAGAAGCAGTTCAATCGTTGATCGAGCGTATCTGTGAAATTGCTCTATCTATCTAAGACACAAAGGAAGGACATGTTCACAACACCAAATTACATTGTGTCAGACATTTGTCCATCCCTAAATACTCCTTGAACCTTCATCCACGAGACAAGGAGATGCACGACCGGGGACCGCTACCACAGTCCATCTCAGAGGAAATAAATTTGGAAGAATGTTGATCGATGCTGACACCGCCATCAACAACATTCCACTGAAAACCCTCAGAGTCGCAGGCATCACTCAACTAAGCTGCTACTCCTCTCTTATCTCAATCAGAGACCATGAAGGAACGCTCAGAGATGCATGTGGTTGCATCACTCTCAAAATGAAAGTTGGCTCAACCTGGACGAAACCAAGTTTCACATAATCAGGGAAGATCCCGGATACGACATGATTCTTGGATGGATGTGGATTCATGCCGAGAAGATGACTACTGACAAAGCGTCTTTGGTTGCACATCTCTCCAACGAAGAAATTTCTGATCCAGAAGATTTGGCGGAAGTTCCATCATCAGAGCACTTGGAGGAATTTCGAGGTTGAAACAAGAACCTGCAAAAGATGCATAGACATTCATCAAAAAGTCCTGCACTCAGGCAAGTCTCGTTCCTCCCATGTCTATGTCATTTATTTCCTCACATGCTATTCTAGCATGGGGACTCAATTATGCTAGCATCTCTGCTATTGCAAGATGCTATAAGTTGGTAATCTCACTTCAGCAGATTTTACCAAGTGGTTGTATCTCGACATTTCTCAATCGAGCATTGAGACATTCATTACGAGATAATGTCCAAGCATGGCAAGGAACACTTTGGGCGTTTCTCCGTAGACTTGCGGGAGTGTCCATATGTCCCACAAAATCGAAAGCTCGATGTCTGCACACAAGTGTTGAATCCCACTACCGCAGGGAAAGGAATGCTGAATCAACAGAAGATACTCGGGGCCGAGACGATCAAGTCTAAGACATTCGAAGCTTAAATAATACGACGCTTCAACGCTCAAGTATCTAAGAAGTCTTCAAATTGTACTCCCAATCAAAGAGTACACCTTCGATAATGGCACCTCTGGCTTCAGCACAAACATCTTGACGATGACACACTGATTCACCACCGACACGAACAAAGTGAAACTGAACTACAATCGTTGAGTCTTCACTATCTCCATGACAAGACTTCTGAAGCAGATGCAACATCATTCATCCATCGATGGGACGAATTCGTTCAACATGCACTGGGTACTTGATCTTATTGGACAAGATTCAAGACATAGCAAGTCATTGCAACCTGATGCGATTCCATGAAAACTTTATCAACGGAATCTCTCTACATCACGAACTTTGCAGAACTGAGGAACTTCTTCTCTTCACTGATCACATGAAATCATGATTCTATCCTTTTCGGTCTTTGGAACAACTTCTAATCGGCATCAACAAGGATATCTGGAGGAACTCCATCCATGGTCTCGGCATCAACAAGAATTTATGAAGAAAATTCAATCGTGATCTCAGCATCAACAACGGTTTCATGAGCAACATCCCCGCTTCATCAATTAATCATTCTCTGAAGTATTGCTCGATGAAGCGGACTTCTCCAAGCACTAATGATTCATATCAAGATGTGTATACATGAGAGTATGTTCACATGAAGGTCTTCCCAATGCTTGCACCAACAAGCCAAAGACTTTTACAAGATGTTCTCATCACTTTTACCAACGAGATACAATACACTTCAGACCATGGGTTTACAAAAACGTACCAATGGGTGAGGAATGGGACAATGCTTCCTCAACAAAAGATGTTCTTCTATGTCTCTACTACAACATACCAAAAGGGCGCATTAATCAGACATACGAACTGAAAGATATGGCCTTTATCGTCAAGTCTACGAAATCTGAAAAATTTATACGGGATTACAAATTAAAGATGTGCGTGCTTCGTTTGCTGACCTTTGAAACTCCAAATTGAGTGATTCTTTTCTCATGTGATAACTCAGTCTCTTAGCTTCAAAAGTTGGGGTCAAGCATCGAATTCCGACGTCGTATGAGGTTCCTACGGCTTCCAGAGCATACAACATGCAAGCAACAATTCTTGGACGGGATTCATAACTTCCACAGTCGATCGGTGTCCACCATCGCTAAATCCTTCATCAAGGTACCTCCAACTTCGACCACCTAGAAATTTTCTACCCGGGTCCTCTATCTTGGTCTTGCCAGAAGAAGGGAAAACGAAAGAGAGAGATTCAACAAAATACTGGGGACTGACGGTCCACTGATCATGACGATCAATTTCACAGTCCAAGACTCGTGGTGCCGGGCTATCCAGAGCTAATCAATCATCTTAAAAGGAATGCTACCGCCGGAACATGCCACCATGGTCATTACATCATCCCCTCTTGAAAGCAACCTCAGATATGGTCCCGTGACCAGGGTTTCAGAGATGTTTCTACGACTGACAGAAACAAAAAAATGGTACTGCAAGCACCAAGTTCATGTATCAACTAAGGGTTTCAGGTTTCAAATTAATCAATGTCATTTAAGTTCTTCATCAAGCATTCAAGACACAAGCAAATGGTCTAAATATACAAAAGAGACGTTTTACAGCAAGCCTGGCTGAAGCAATTTTACACTGTCCTGTGCAAACCGACGAGCTGGGAGCAATTGGTGAAGAATCTAGGGATGGGTCGTATACCATTTTATTCGTATGGATGTCCTCTACAACATATCCAAAATTCAAAGCAATTGAAGAAACGAGCAAGGAGATGTGACCAAACCATTGGACAACATACAATCTGAAAAAGTTCTGAAAGTCTCCTGGAAGTTTACTCTTTCGCCTTTTTCAGGCCCTAAACATGCTCAAAACTCAAAAAGCTTCTTTGATAAAAACTTGGAAATTTTCTGGGCTTGAATATACATATGCAGATCGCAAAAATCCGACTTCGAATGAAGATTCTACGGTGTTTTTGCTAAAAGGCTGAAGTCTGAAATTTTCTGGTGACGTATTTCAGCAAAATTACTCGTATACTCACATGGATTCTCATTCATTCATTCACAAATCATCAATTTCATACTTCTATGAATAGATTACAGGAGATATACTTACTAGGGGAGTCTCTAAATCATTTGAAGGCTCGGCAATGCCGGAATCTCCATTGGCAACGCCGCTATCTCCATTCGGTTCGGGATTTCGGGAATTCTCCATATTCCCATATCCCAAAGAAGAGCACGCTTCATCAACATGTTGCTTATCTACAATGATTTCTTCATGGATTCATCAACAATAATTATTATTATTTCATTCAAGGAGATGCCACGATCACCTGCACGAAAAATATACTTACATCGACTTCTTCATCAGTGCTGGATTCATGAATTGTTTGCCCGGGAAAAAGTTGAAGACCGTCAATCGATAGAGCAAAAGTATGAAAAGAAATAACAAACCTTGGTCTCGTGATCCTAATTGCACGGGCAAAGTCATGACACAAGGAGCGCTAACAACTCACCAAAGAAACGGCTGGGGACTGCACGTCATTTGCTAACATCCTGTAGTCTTTACTTCTGGGTTCTCCGCTTCCATAGACTTTCTTCCATTTCCGTGGAGTCTACATTGATCCGGGATCTCACTACACGATCATCCTATGGTAAAGCTAATGAAATAACCAGGAGTACAACTCAGTATGAAGGATCTCTCACCATCACTCACAGGTCCCAGAAGCACCATTTCTTGAAGCTGCATCTGTAGAGATATCATCTTTGGAAGTATCATTATGGGAACCAGTCATTCTTGCAAAGTTGTTGTGACGTCCATACAACATTCCTACTTCAGTATATCATCCGTAGATGCAGATTTCATCAAAGCAGTGGAATTAAAGCACAACAAAAATAATTAGGATGCTCACATCAGCGTCTACAAAATGGTAACTCTCAACTCTTGCCTATTTACGGTTTCACGAACTTAGTGATAATAATGTAAAATTTCGAAAATCTTGCTCGCTCCATCAAACCTGCAAACACGAGCAACACCCATTACTTAAAAGTCTGACACCTGACTTTTCGCGAAATTATGAATAATTCACATAACCCTTCATGTGAACATTCACTGATTTTCTACCGTGTGTGCATACACTATGAAATCACGAAATTCACGAAAATATTATTGTTTTCTTTTAACAATTGTTTAAAATCATTTTGCAATTTTTTTTCATAAAATCGTGAACAACCCACGTAAATCTTTACTATGTGAACGGTTTTTCAAAATTTGGACAGACTTCCATTCTACAATTGTGAAAACTCACATACAGACATTATTTCACCATGTACAATTGTCTACTTTCAACAGTTGTTCAAAATCAAAACATTGATTTTACAAAAAAAATATATATTTTAATGTGAAACTCACGTAACTTTGAAAATATATGTATATTTTTGCTCCCTCTTGCGAGCATCCGTCTTTGAAACGAGAGTTTATTCCATTTATTGAAATCTCACAAATTAAAAAAAAAAAAATTCTACTTTTGCTCAAACGAGCGTTCGTCTATGAAACGAGGGTCTTTTATACTTTTGTAAAGGTCCACATATTCCAAATAAATTTTATCATGAGGTGCAGGTATTTTAAAAAATTCCTTTAACTCTAAGGATCATTATTTATCACTTTTACTACGAACCTACGTTCCTAAAAGTATTTGTGAAAGTTCATGCTTTGAAAAAAATTTTGGTTTTCATGAAACCTCATCAACAAAATTTTCTCTACTGCAACTAGACCATGTCTACTCAAGAATTCATGTATCTCTTTCATATTAGGGATTATTGCTCGTTTCTTAAACTAACGAACGAACGGGCATATGTTTTCTAAAACAAATTTTCATGAAACTTACGCATACATGCACACATGGAATTTTATTTTGAACAACTGAACTTTAAAAAAATTTAAGGCTTCTCTCCCTTTTTATATTAATTTTATTTCCAAAACCTAATAAAACATGGGCTCCTTTTTGGGCTCGGGCCCGTAAATCCTAAATCGACCAAAACTGGACTTTTGACTGACCAAATCAGCGATGCTTCATCTCTCCGTGCTCACGGGATCACGCTCTATCGCACTATCAGGGTCCTCACCCGAACGTTAGCTCGTACATGACACCATTGGAGCAAATCGAGGATTCTGAATATACCTTTGTAGACTGAGTTCAACCACCGATCTCATCGATCGAAAATCACCATTCAATGCATTACTGCGGAACGTGACTGTTCCCCACTAAGCAGGGGACTTAATGTTGATGGTGGATTTTCAACAAAGGGCAAAACCGTAAAATCATGATGCATGTTTCGACACGGCTTTCAGGCATGCAACGATTCATATTTTACGAAGCCATGATGAATATGTTTTCGAAAAGCCCCACTAACTGAGCGATTCGATCCCTGGCATTTCATCATGACCTCTATGCAGAATAACATAATTGGGCGGTTCTCCGTAGATTAAGAACTTAACGCCTTCAGGACGTCGGTGACACTCATTGTTCCCTGACTGCAGGAGAGAGACCCACCTCCACACAGAAGAATAGTTGGGCGGCGGACGCCTTCGGGACGTCGGTGACACTCACCGTTCCCTGACTATGTGGAGAGACCGTGTATAGATTCAGGTGGTTCTCCGTAGATTGAGAGCACTAACGCCTTCGGTCGTAAACAACATCGTGACTCCCTGACTATGCACCATTCAGAATAGATGTGACGCTTTAACTGGCTAATATCTTTTCTGCAATAGATTAATTCTGTCGCGACATTCACCACTGAATTCCCACAATAATCTATTATTGCTCTTATTCCATGGTCGAATCCACGGCCTGATCCCATGGAATGGCAATAACAATTGCTATGATTCCATGATCGAATCCACGGCTTGATCTCATAGAATGGCAATAAACTACTACATCATCTCATTATTCTGATTTCATGATCGAATCCACAGTTGATCTCATGAAATGGTGATAGATAATTTTAATTACTCCGATTTTATGGTCGCATCCACGATCCCATAGGATGGTAATGCTTGCTTTATTATTCTGAATTTGTAGTCGAATCCACAGATGATCCTATGAGTTAATAATAAACAACTATTCATTTTTATTACTCAGTTTCATGAATTATTCTCCACTGAATTTCATAAATTAGTAATAAATACTCAATAACCGGGCATCTGGATCATCACTGAGTAAGCCCCACAAAAATGGTGCAAGTGTATTCGACAATGATGCACGACTAAGCACCCGGATGCACGAACGAGCATCCAAAAAATACGAAACAATGAGGAATCCTACGCAAAACAAGAGAAAACAATAAATATTAATAAAATAATAAGAGGCGCCCATGGCCGGGCCCACCGGCCGGCCGGCCGTACCCTAGCCATGGTCGGTCCATGCCTCTTCCGTTATTTTTTGTTATTTCATGAACTCATGAAAACTCCTTGGTTTTAGCAACTTTCCTTGTTTTTGCAAAATCTCATGAATCCTCCATAACTTCATGGATTCATGAAATAATGTTATAAAATAAGGAAAGGTGTGCGGGACTGGGCAACCTAGCCGGTCGGCCATGCCCGGGCCGTGGTCGGTCCCACACCTCACAATCCTTAGCTTTTTATAATTATTATTCGCTAATCTCACGAAACTCCTTTGTTTTCAACAAAACTCATGGATTCTCCATAACTTCAAGGATTCTCCATAACTTCAAGGATTCATGAAAAATAATATAAAATAGGGAAAGGTGTGCGGGACCGGGCATCCTAGCCGGCCGGCCATGCCCGGGCCGTGGTTGGTCCCACACCTCACAATCCTTAGCTTTTTATAATTATTATTCCCTAATCTCACGAAACTCCTTTGTTTTCAACAAAACTCATGGATTCTCCATAACTTCAAGGATTCTCCATAACTTCAAGGATTCATGAAAAATAATATAAAATAGGGAAAGGTGTGCGGGACCGGGCAACCTAGCCGGCCGGCCATGCCCTAGTCGTGGCCGGTCCCACACCTTACAATCCCTAGTCTTTTATAATTATTTCCCTCAATTCATGAATCTCCTGGGTTTGAGCAAAATTCATGATTTCTCCATATTTTCTCAAATATTGCTCAAACCACGAAAAACCAAAAGCCAACATAGTTACACGACTGGCTAGCCTCTCACGGCAATTTTAAATATTAAAACACTTTTATTTTAATATTTTCAAAATAGTGATGAATTGAGCATACATGCTAATTCCAACAAAAATCAAGAATTTCAATCAAGATGAAACTCTTCTGAAAATTCACAATGTCGCTCGAACGCACATCAGAACTCTCAGTATGGAGACACGGGCACCACGGTAACGCGTGCATGCCTTCATGACCGACCAGAGTCATTCATAGGGCTTGCACAAAGCCGGTCCCACATGTTTTCATAATTCTGACCTAATTTGCTCAATTTGCTCATACTGGGCCCAAACTCTCTCAAATCAACTGGAGAATCCTTCAAATGACCAACAACTGGTCTCGTGACCACCAAGAGTCGTTCCCATGCTCTCTTGGTCGGTCCCATATTTCATACTTAGGTTTGATCACCTAATGCTGAACCCAGCAATATTTCAGTAAATGATGAAACCAACATTTAATCATCATTCTTTCACCAATCCTCAAACCGAGAACCCTGGTGCATGCTCACTCGAGCACCGGGCACCACATGGACGCCCATCATCCCATGTGGTCGGTCCCTCTATCACTCATGACCTATTTTCAGCGATTCATCAACTATGATCTGAAATTAGGGTTTTGAATAAATGCTCCACGAATCATCACTCTGAGCACGATTCAAACACTAATGAATTTATGATGGATTCAGGAACCAACATCTGAATTAATCATATAATATTTGGTATCTTACTAATATTTTAATATTTTATTGGGTCACGTCACCAATAAATGTTTCGTCGAAACGGGCAATTCTTGCTCAGTTGCTCAAATATTGATCCAGCTATCAAGAATTCATCAATCTATCAGAACTTATTCGAACTCAACAATTCACCAATTATTGCAGAAATCTTCAACACATCCACAATCTTTGATCATCATTGATTCCACACAATTCTCAGCTTCCCTCCTATAGATCAACCCATCTCCCTCTTTACGGCCGAATTGACTCTGGAACGGCCATTGACTTGGTTTAGGCCGGAGTCCTACATATTGATCTCTCGAATCTAAGCACTCCCTTTGCAGTGCATCTGTGTGAGGTTGAGCAGTTTGCTCAGTTCGAGGAGTCTCGACACGCTCGTCTCTTCATTTCCCCAAAAAACAAGCAAACCATTTTTCCCCATCCACAATAGTTGGTTTAAATAACGAAATAAATATTGACAACATGTGGAGCGAACGATATATAATCCTAACCCATGCAAATGCGCGTTTACCCGCACCAAGTCTTATGTCTAACAAAAATTGAAAAAAAATATTTTTTGAAAATATTTCCTAAAGAAAAAATTGCAAGAAAATAAATTCAACTACACATAAGACTTGGAGGATGGTATACACGCATATGAATGGGTTGATTCATGTATAGTTTACCCCACACGGGCCGAAATGAGCCGAAATAGAGCCAAAATAGAGCAAAAATTAATTGTAGAATGATATCGAGGGCTACAAAGAACTGGAGAGCTAAAGAGAGTTAATTGATGGTTGAAATAATGAAAGAAAGATTGAAAAACGTGTGGAGGGAACGATACATAACCCTAACCCATGCAAATGCGCGTATACCTGCACCAAGTCCTATGTCTAACAAAAATTGAAACAAATATTTTTGGAAATTATTTCCTAAAGAAAAACTTGCAAAAAATAAATTCGAGGGCACGTAAGACTTGGAGCATGGTATACGCGCATATGCATGGGTTGGTTCATGTATAGTTCCCCCCTCGAGCCAAAATGAGCCAAAATGGAGCCAAAATAGAGCAAAAATGAGTTGTAGAAGGATATTGAGAGCTACAAAGAAATGGAGAGATAAAGAGAGTTAATAGGTGGTTGAAATAAGGAAAGAAATATTAATAAACATGTGGAGCGAACGATACATAACCCAAACCCATGCAAATGCGCGTATACCTGCACCAAGTCCTATGTCTAACAAAAATTAAAAGAAATATTTTTGGAAATTATTTTCTAAAGAAAAACTTGCAAAAAATAAATTCGAGTACACATAGGACTTAGAGCATGGTATACGCGCATATGCATGGGTTGGTTCATGTATAGTTTTCCCCACCCGAGCCGAAATTAGCCGAAATGAGCCAAAATGGAGCCAAAATGAGTTGTAGAAGGATATTGAGAGCTACAAAGAACTGGAGAGCTAAAGAGGGTTAATAGGTGATTGAAATAACAAAAGAAATATTTACAAATGTGTGGAGCGAACGATACATAACCCTAACCCATGCAAATGCGCGTATACCGCACCAAGTCCTATGTCTAAGAAAAATTGAAAGAAATATTTTTGGAAATTATTTCCTAAAGAAAATTTGCAAAAAATAAATTCGAATACACATAGGACTTGGAGCATGGTAAACGCGCATATGAATTGGTTGGTTCATGTATAGTTTTCTCCACCCGAGCCAAAATATAGCAAAATTAAGTTGTAGAAGTATATATAGAGCTACAAAGAACTGGAGAGCTAAAGAGAGTTAATAGGTAGTTGAAATAACGAAAGAAAGATTGAAAAATGTGTGGAGCGAATGATACATAACCCTAACCCATGCAAATGCGCGTATACTTGCACCAAGTCCTATGTCTAACAAAAATTGAAAGAAATATTTTTGGAAATTATTTCCTAAAGAAAAACTTGCAAAAAATAAATTCGAGTACACGTAGGACTTGGAGCATGGTATACGCGCATATGCATGCGTTGGTTCATGTATAGTTTTCCCTACCCGAGCCGAAATGAGACAAAATGGAGCCAAAATAAAGCAAAAATAAGTTGTAGAAGGATATTAAGAGCTACAAAGAACCGGAGAGCTAAAAAGAGTTAATAGATGGTTGAAATAATGAAAGAAATATTGAAAAACGTTTGGAGCGAATGATACATAACCCTAACCCATGAAAATGCGCCTATACTTGCACCAAGTCCTATGTTTAACAAAAATTGAAAGAAATATTTTTGGAAATTATTTCCTAATGAAAAACTTGCAAAAAATAAATTCGAGTACACATAGGACTTGGAGCATGGTATACGCATATATGCATGGTTTGGTTTATGTATAGTTTTCCCCACCCGAGCCGAAATTAGCCGAAATGAGCCAAAATGGAGCTAAAATGAGTTGTATAAGGATATTGAGAGAAACAAAGAACTAGAGATCTAAAGAGAGTTAATAGGTGGTTGAAATCATGAAAGAAAGATTGAAAAACGTGTGGAGCGAAGGATACATAACCCTAGCCCATGCAAATGCGCGTATACCTGCACCAAGTCCTATGTCTAAGAAAAATTGAAAGAAATATTTTTGGAAATTATTTCCTAAAGAAAATTTGCAAAAAATAAATTCGAAACACATAGGACTTGGAGCATGGTATACGCGCATATGAATTGGTTGGTTCATGTATAGTTTTCTCCACCCGAGCCGAAATGAGCCAAAATATAGCAAAATTAAGTTGTAGAAGTATATATAGAGCTACAAAGAACTGGCCGAAATGAGCCAAAATATGGCAAAATTAAGTTGTAGAAATATATATAGAGCTACAAAGAACTGGAGAGCTAAAGAGAGTTAATAGGTAGTTGAAATAACGAAAGAAAGATTGAAAAATGTGTGGAGCGAACGATACATAACCCTAACCCATGCAAATGCGCGTATACTAGCACCAAGTCCTATGTCTAACAACAATTGAAAGAAATATTTTTGGAAATTATTTCCTAAAGAAAAACTTGCAAAAAATAAATTCGAGTACACGTAGGACTTGGAGCATGGTATACGCGCATATGCATGCGTTGGTTCATGTATAGTTTTCCCTACGCGAGCCGAAATGAGACGAAATGAGACAAAATGGAGCCAAAATAAAGCAAAAATGAGTTGTAGAAGGATATTAAGAGCTACAAAGAACTGGAGAGCTAAAGAGAGTTAATAGGTGGTTGAAATAATAAAAGAAAGATTGAAAAATGTGTGGAGCGAACGATACATAACCCTAACCCATGAAAATGCGCGTATACTTGCACCAAGTCCTATGTTTAACAAAAATTGAAAGAAATATTTTTGGAAATTATTTCCTAAAGAAAAACTTGCAAAAAATAAATTCGAGTACACATAGGACTTGAGCATGGTATACGCGTATATGCATGGTTTGGTTTATGTATAGTTTGCCCCACCCGAGCCGAAATTAGCCGAAATGAGCCAAAATGAGTTGTAGAAGGATATTTAGATCTACAAAGAACTAGAGAGCTAAAGAGAGTTAACAGGTGTGTTAGAGCATATCTCGGTTGAACCCACCAAGCGTTGGCATGTCAAGTTTGGTTGTCATATTTTAGTGAGTCAAAACTCATCTAAGAAAGTCTAGGAATGTTGAGACATACAAGTATTACTCGAAGACCTGAAGAACATGAAGAAGTAATGAGCTACAACGACGACATCATTCTTCCTCTTGAGGTTAGTAATATTGACTTGAACTGTTTCATTCCTAACGTATCTTTCAAGTCGTGCTGTATTGAAAACATAACTGCGAAGCTGTGTATGGATATATTACTCTAGTAGTGAGACATGATCACATGATCATAGTATTAGGGAATTAGACTATGAAGTATAACACTTATCTTTTGAACTTCGTAGATATGACATCGACATAATCTTATGAATGATGTTATGATTATGTGAATAGGTAAAAGTGAAGATTTCATCCTAGGAAACAATATTTTACATTTTTTTAAAGGAAGTACATTCATGAACTTGTTTTATGAATCGAAAGGGAAATCGCTAGGCTTATTGGTACGGATATTCATTGCAAATCTTTGGATTATCAATATGTGTGAGATGGTAGAACCGATCGTAACTTTGTTATGTATCTTGGTACAACTAATCACAATGCCTGACTTATGATTTGGTATGACTAGTTTGATTAATTAGTGTAACCAATCCTAAGTAATCACCTGAGATGGTATGATCGATATTTGTAATTAGTGTGACCGAGCACAGAGAAGTTGTGTAACTGATCCTTGTAATTGGTGTAACCGGTCCTAGTAATTGGTGTAACCGATCCTGGTAATTGGTGTAACCGATCCTAGTGACTGGTGTGACCGATCACAAGCAATACCATGTGTATATGGTAACCGGTCCTGGTAATTGATGTAACCGATCCTGGTAACTGATGTAACCGGTCCTGGTAACTTGTGTGACCGATCACAAGTGTTCCATATTAGGGTATAACCGATCCCAGTGATTGGTAGAACCGATTGAACCCATGAATGTGATTTGATACTTGAT
>JAJJWW010007886.1:0-154504 GCA_023531295.1 Papaver armeniacum | reverse complement strand
TGACGGACGGCCAAGACGGAAAAATTTCCTCCGGCTGGATATTGTTTATGAATAAAGAATGCAAGAATTCGATGTTCGATACAACAAAGTCACGACAGAGCTGCTTCGACAACAAAAAAAAGAAAAGAGAAAATTCGTGAGAAAAAGAAAGGGCTTTGGCTTCTTTTATATACAAAAATTAGAAGAATCCCACTGAACAAGGATTCCTCTTTTGTTTGGTTTCTTCCTCGATTCAAATACCCAAAGAAAGAAACCGCCCACCAGGATTCCATGCAAGCATGAAGGCGTGAAAACTAGCACCCATAACACTCTTCCGGTAAACTCCTTTTATCCCGTCTTTCTCACGATGCATGTCACTATCTCATGCCTACCACAATAATGTAACCATTATGTGCTAGGCAGGACTTATTGTCAGATGGTGGATTTTCGTTAAGGTTAAATTTGTAAAAACCGTAAAATCATGCGCCGACATCTTATAAAAGATAAAGCCGTTTATAAGTGACGGATACCACTTAATTCACCAAGAATGGAGCATGTAGCAACAATCCCATTCGTGAATACATGAAATTCCTCCGTGCCTGGGAGCATGCAACAATCCCTTCCCGTGAATTTCATATCACCTTGTATTTCCCTGTACTTCCATTATCAAAGGTGGCATGACGACCGAGTGTTACCTCAGAAAGTAACACGAACCTCCAAGCACTATAATGAATCCATGTACGAAATACCCGTGACAGTCGATTCTCTGGTGTTATACTAGCCCTAGCCCTCCCTGTACTATACTAGCCCGATTGAGCCTCCCCTGTGTTATACTAGCTCGATTGAGCATCCGGACTTCTGATCAGACGGCCGATATGATCTATCGCAAATCATCCAACTCCACAAGCATGATTGGATGACCGTCACAGATCAATTCCATCACCCCCAAGGTGTATGGAATACACACGGGCCTTAGCTCAAGCGTACATGATCTAATCGCGCCATCCAACTCCACAAGCATGATTGGATGACCACGATCAATTCCATCACCCCCAAGCAAAAGATGGAATACACGGCCTTAGCCGCAAATATGATCCGATCGTACCATCCAACTCCGCAAGCATGATTGGATGACTACAGATCAATTCCATCACCCCCAAGCTGTATGGAATACACAAACCGAATTTTAAAGACATCACTACTCATCGCTCTTCACAAGAAACCGCCCATACTAAGATTATGGACTCTTGAAACCCTAATTAGGCTTGCGTATATTACATATGCCGTAAAATCTCAACCGTCCATCTTCGCAGGCATACATGGAGGGTGCAGATGTAGACTCAAAGGGCTCACAAGCATGTCAACACAATCACCATGCGTGACCGCCTACACACATGACCAATCTACCAAAGCCAACCATAGTTGGTTACAAACGAAATCTGTCCGCCCAAAGAGCATGGTCGCGCGGCTTTGAAAGCTAAAATTAGGGTTTCAAGTCATCACGCGCGTCCATCTTCTCCTAACGATTTAACTGAGGTCACGATTGGATTAACCAAGGCCGGTCATACCAAAGATGACCACCGTGGGCCCATCTACCTCCTCTTGCGGTCGGCCAAGGCACATCATTCCCTACCAACCCAAAACGCACGCCCAAACTCGTGCGGTTACACTCCCAAATCCTAAACCGATCTCTACCGCCAACTTCACCTGGACAGATTTGAGTGGCTTAGATCACATTTTCATGGGATAATCACATAGGTGTGAACACTAACCTACCACCTACACGGTAGTATGATCGACCAAGACCGACCAAGATGGGTCGCCTGGAACGCACGCCCAAACTTGGGATGTCATGCGGTTTCCAACTCCCTTTGCGTGGGGCAAACCTTTCTCCTAAGAACCGATCTCAACCACCCCTTTGACAACCAAATTGGGTGGCCTAGATTGCATCTCCATGAGACGGTGAGACATGGACGCGTACACCATCATGCCGTCAACACGCATGTATGGCCTGTCCTCTCCAAAATCCTTCCGTGCTTGGTTTCGACCAAGTCAAGAGTGATGCTTGCACCTCTTTTAAAAAAACTCCTAATTTCATCAATCTGGTCGCAGTATGAGTGTCTCAAACATCATCTCATCTCATCCGACTTCACCAAAATTGGTTATACAACCCTGGTCGAGTTATTTGCTTAGTGAGCAACATTACACATCACTTTACCACACCTCAGACGCAAAAGACCGATTAAAATACACACGATACTCACAAGCATCGACTTCTCTAAATAACGCTAACGCAGTTATTCAACGATTACATACATATCTTTCGTGGGATCCACGATCCACACATTCCAGACATCAATCATGTCACAAACCTGGGATAATATAACTGGGTATTGGTCCCATGGTTTACAGCGTGCGCCAGGCAACGCGCCATTACAAGAACGTGTTAGGAAGTCATGGACGGCTAGAGATGAACTCGGGAGAAGTGGCAAGACCTGGTCGACGATCACACACAACTCCACCACTCCATCATTCCACTACCTCCACTTCCCACGAGAAACGGAATGAGGCTCAATGACTTGTATAACAGGTTCTCCCGCCCTATTTTAAACAACAAGGAAACACAAGCCGAGACAAGACAAAAAACCAAGTGTTGATATCGCCACATTCAACCATTTTCATGTCATAAGCAAGCCAACACCTTCACAATCTCAACACCTTCTTCGCTTCCCCCCAAGATCAACCCCATCTCCTTCACTTTAGACCGAAACAAGTCCGGGAACGGCCATTTCTTGGTTTAGGCCGACTCTTGCACAGTATTGATCTCTCTCGAATCTACAAGCACTCACCGCGCAAAGGCATTTGTTGTAGGTTTAAATTCATTCCTCATCACACCCCAAATTACCAAATTCAGCAGGAGTAATTTTCACCCATCAACAATAGTCTATGATTATCTGACAACATATTATCGCATAGACATAAGTTAGAGAAAATCAACAAGTACTTTCTCTTCATTTTTTAGTCACTCTTAAATTACTGATCTTTGAGTAACATATATAAGAAATATAACTTACATGCAAGGATCTTATAGTTGGTTCAATACAATCATGCCGAGGCACTCATCTAGGCACAAACTATTAAAGAAATCCCTACATACTTTGGATCAATTCATAATGAATCTTACAGTTGTTCCAATTTGAATCACTGATTAACAGTGATATCGCGATGCATAAAGCATTTGGAACAGAAAACAATCAAAAAATGCATGAATGGAGATAAGAAAATGACTGAATCCAATGAGGCTGGAATGTAGAGTTCTGACTCTAAAGAATGATTCACCAAGACAAATAGCAGCACCTGCACCTGAATAAGGTCTGAAACAAACTGGTTTTATTATATGGGCCTATGGGATCTCTCTTACAAACACTGCTAAATCGTAGAATGATCATACAGAATAGGCAACAAAGGTATTTATATAAAATAGTTTTCAGTGCAAGAAAAATAAGGGTTTCTTTGTAAACTAAACATATATCTTGCCTTAAGGTTCCCTCTGAGCTTCCCGTAGCAAGTAACTTCCCATTTTGTGTTAGTGACAAACATTTAATGTTTGAATCATGAGAAATAATGAACTTAGTCTTCTTAGTCATAATCTCTTATTTGCCGCTTCTGAAATCCCGGCAAAGCAACTACCACTGACCCCGAGCTTGTATGCAAGAAGAAGCCCCTACGTGAACCATTTCAAATCAGTATTAAGAATAGGATTTCATACAACAAAAGAAAGGTTTATACCAAGTTAACCAACATAAAAGTAAAAAAAAAAAAATCTTTATTTCCACCTGAGCTATGGAATCTTCTGCCAAGAAAATAAAAAGCTCATCAAGATAAAGGAGCAAGTGATAAAAAAAATTATAAATTAAGCAAAAGAGGAGAAAGAAAAGACCTACAACAATGTTCATAGTCGCTATGGAATCTGGTGTCAACAAACTGTAGTTATCCCCTCCAGCAGTAATGGACATGAATCTCGTCTGACCATGAGCATATAACATCAAGTTCAACTTTAGAAATCTCAATGAGCAACATGTTCATCTTTAGTAAGTTGCCCCTGAAATCATCCCGACATGGATTATCTCGATGATGCACTTTTACTATTTTAAAAATATTTTGGCAGTTGCAAATAGTAGGTGATCGTCATAAAATGACGGAAAGACTAATGAAGGAGATCTGACTCACCTTGGCTATCTTATAATTTGTACAATGGCCTTCTTTTCCTAAACCACTCCTGCACGTAATTGTAGAAGAACAAATGTTATCCCCAAAAAAAGAAGAAATCGGGTTAGATCGTATCTACTAAAAAAAGCATGAAAAAATGATATGTTCAATACGCAATGGGCGCACCAGTTTGCAAATAATAATCTTTTCCGATTTCAAATTTAGCATCCGCATCCAATCTAACATCCAACGGATTCGCATCCAATGGATGCACGGATGGACGAATTGGATACGGATAATCCAATGGATTTGGTTTAGTTACAATTTATAATAATGAAATAAAGCCAACATAAGTGACTTCTTATAGAACCTACATAACCTATATATATGTATACACATATATAAGTGTCATGGACAACGCCCCAAGCAAACATATTAAAAATTCCTAATTTATCTACAGTACTGCCTCCGTTTCTGGAAAAGTGAAAGTAACACTTTTGCAAAAACAAAGGGAGTATTTTTTAAAATTATATAAATTCCCTTAATTTAACGGATCTGGATGCCTAACGGATTCTCAAGCTTGCATCCGGTTCCAATCCGTTATCCGTTGGATTTCAAAAATTCCATCCGCAAAAACCCATTAGCGAACGGTCCTGGCATCCATCTGCAAAAAATACGATTGGTCCCGACTAAATCCGCGGATCACGGGTCAGAGTGAGAGATTTAAAATTTATAATCCCTTATTTGCCCCTTTTGAAATCCTGGCAAAGCAACTACCACTGACTCTGAGCTGGTATGCTAAAAGAAGCCTCTACGTGAACCATTTCAAATCAGTATTAAGAATAGGATTTCATACAACAAAAGAAAGGTTTATACCAAGTTAACCAACATAAAAGTAAAACAAAAAACTTTATTTCCACCTGAGCCATGAATTCTTCTGCGAAGAAAATAAAAAGCTCACCAAGATAAAGGAGCAAGTGAGCAAAAAATTATAAATTAAGTAAAAGAGGAGAAAGAAAAGACCTACAACAATGTTCATAGCTGCTATGGAATCTGGTGTCAACAAAATGTAGTTATCCGCTCCAGCAGTAATGGACATGAATCTCGTCTGACCATGAGCATACAACATCAAGTTCAACTTTAGCAATCTCAATGAGCAACATGTTTATCTTTAGTAAGTAGCCCCTGAAATCATCCCGACATGGATTATCTCGATGATGCGCTTTTACTATTTTAAAAATATTTTGACAATGGCAAATAGTAAGTGATCGTCATAAAATGACGGAAAGACTAATGAAGGAGATCTGAATCACCTTGGCTATCTTATATCTGTACAATGGACTTCTTTTCCCAAACCACTCCTGCACGTAATTGTAGGAGAACAAATGTTATCCCAAAAAAAGAAGAAATCGGGTCAGATCGTATCTACTAAAAAAAGCATGATAAAATGATATGTTCAATACGCAATGGGCGCATCAGTATGCAAATAATAATCTTTTCCGATTTCAAATTTAGCATCCGCATCCAATCTAACATCCAACGGATTCGCATCCAATGGATGCACGGATGGACGAATTGGATACGGATAATCCAATGGATTTGGTTTAGTTACAATTTATAATAAAGAAATAAAGCCAACATAAGTGACTTCTTATAGAACCTACATAACCTATATATATGTATACACATATATAAGTGTCATGGACAACGCCCCAAGCAAACATATTAAAAATTCCTAATTTATCTACAAGATCGCTCCGCTTCGGGAAAAGTGAAAGTAACACTTTTCCAGAAACGGAGGGAGTATTTTCTAAAATTATATAAATTCCCTTAATTTAACGGATCTGGATGCCTAACGGATTCTCAAGCTTGCATCCGGTTCCAATCCGTTATCTGTTGGATTTCAAAAATTGCATCCGCAAAAACCCATTAGCGAACGGTCCAGGCATCTATCCGCAAAAATACGGTTGGTCCCGATTAAATCCGCGGATCACGGGCCAAATGCTCACCCCTAAATCCTGAATATATATAGGCCTCATTCATTTGATATAAAAAGTTGACAATGTCCAGAAGTTGCAGCACGAGATTTTTCACACCTTCAGTGGCAACATGCAGTATGTGCATTGTGGTAATCAGTCATACTGTATGGTTTCCCGTTGTGTGTTTTAAATCTCTCACTCTGGCACACCGTAAACTGTAGTAAGGAAGAATTCAGTCATGCTTGACTTATAAAATTATCTCCTACTATTTGCTTTTGGTAATTGTGTATTCTCATTGTTTGTAGATTGTCTTTTCAGTTATTCTTGATGAAAATGACTGTGCATATAACCCTATTGTTGGTGTGTAAAGATGATGTCTGCTTGAGTGCAAAATCCTGTTCAATTATGTGGAAATCCTTCTTATTCTTTCAGAGAGAAACAACCATTAGGTTTTGTATGTTCAGCTGCTAATGCAAATGCACACTAACACAATCTCGAGAAAATCTTTATTTGTCACTGGAAACATTTGCAGTATATGTGACTCTGTTTACTTTTAGCTTTTATTAGTAACATGACAGCTATCCGTTGAGCATTTCTGATGGAATGTATAACCGTGTATTTGCTGCCTTGTTGTCCTCAGAGTAACAAGATCCGTAAAATCTTCAACACGGATCTAATACATATTGTTGCCTGCCATTCAGAAGGAAAGAGTCCTATTCTGTGATACCTGGGCAATTAAGAGGAGGTCCACCGTCACTTCCTGTAGAACGTGCAGTGCCCAAGTACGGTTTACTGAATCGATATTCATAAATAATTTCTACAGATGTGTCTGTGTACTGCAAGTGATAATGAGGAAGTTGGCTTTGTCAATAATTACCAATATGTTAAATTAGTTACTTTCCAGTTATAAACTTGATGGTTCTTCCTGAACTATGCCGGAAAAAATAGTGTCTATGTTACAGGTGTGCTTCAAGTCCAACTTGATATATCTCCTTTAAACCATGTACATTTGTTTAGAATCTACCTCCAGTTTCACATGTCTGTCAAAAAAAAAAAAAAAATTCTTTTCTCTTTTCATACATTTACAATGGTTATTTTAGTTTGTCAAATTTAAGACGAAGTCAGAGATTATTCATATATTTGTTAGGTGGAAGCTAGCTCTTAGCTAGTAAAAGTAACTGCCACTATTCTGTGAATGAAATTACCTTCGCATTGTGTTCATTTGTTGTTGTTGTTATCTGGCAATCAAGAAACTTCTATGGTGAAAAAATTGGTTGTTGGGAACAGTAGAATCCATTGATTTTTATATCTTCGTAATTAGGAGTGAGAAACTCATTTGCTTCATCTCGCAATCATTTTAAAAGGTTATTATTGGGCGTCACATTCCATTAGAGGGGCGTCACCTAATAGGACAAAAACGGGTCACCCGTAAGTAATTTCAAAAACCCCTTATCTCTAATAATTATGTAATGATCAAACAACCCTTATTTATTTAGTTAATTTTAATTAAATTTAATTATTATCTAATTAAATTAAGAAGATGAATTTTGATATATATTTGTAAATTTTGGGATGCTTTAGAACCAATGGTTGAAAATCAACAGTACACCTCTAAACTATCTCCCATTGGTTCAATTTCATGAAAACTAGCTTAAGAACGATAATAAATTTGATATTTTTAGACTTTCATGGCAAATTACTGTTGGGTTAAGCTTCGCCCAACCGTAATTCAGTTTTACGTCTGGGTTAGGAAGAGGGTTTTGCTTCGTTCCAACCGTAATTCAATTTTATGCCTGGGAAATGTAGTGCAAGAACCTAGGCGTAAACCCAAAGTTGGAATTCTTCAAAGCATCCATGATAAATTACGCCTAGGTTCGACATATAAAACCGGACGTCCAACATTACGCCTGGGAAGTGTAGTGCAAGAACCTAGGCGTAAACCCAAAGTTAGAATTCTTCAAAACATCCAGGAAGAATTACGCCTAGGTTCTACATATAGCAAACCTAGACGTCCTAAATTACGCCTGGAAAATCCACTAAACCTAGGCGTAAAATTGGAATTACGCCTGGAAATCAACTGAACTTAGGCGTAAAATTGGAATTACGCCTGGAAAACAACTAAACCTAGGCGTAAAACTGGAATTACGATTGAAAAATCTAGTACCGTACCCAGGCGTAACACTAGCAGAAAGTAAATAAAATCCTAATTTTACTTCGATTTCATTCGATTTAAGCACAAAAACGGGTATAAAAAGATGGGTTTGTTTGATTATTACCTTACATACACCATGGGTTGTTGTTGAGGAGTTTGAAAACATGATTCTTCAATTGATTGAATCGGTGGAATGAGTTGAGGATGATTGAGTTGTTAATTACCATCACTAGGATCAGTTTGCTTCTTCCTCATTTATTTTTAGTAGTTTTAATTGAAGAGTAATTTTGACAATTTGCTATGGAATCAAAATATCCCTTAACCAGATTTTTGGTCACCAGATATCCAAGTGAAGCCCCTCTAATGGAGTGTGACGCCCCAATAATAGCCTTCCATTTTAATGTCCTGCCAACATCTTCAACTGCATCATTTAAATCAATAAAAAATATGAAACACATCCTACAATGCCCTTATTTCTCTATTTACTGTAACGCAACTCTTTTGGAAATGAGCGAAGGAAAAATTCTGAATAGTCGAATCATTTGTATAGGAAATACGTTAGTTTGGGCCACTAGAATAGGAAATAGGTTTAAACATTTAATATGCTTCCCACACTTCGACAGAAATTTGGTGAAACAAATTATACTGAATCACTAACAGTGTACGTCTTTGTGTAATTGGTTGGGAACTTGGGATATCACATCCGTTTCAGAGTATCGAGCAAAATAGGAATTGAATAGCAAGTTTCACTTCATCGTTCTCTCAATGATAGCTGTTCTTTCATCACCAGTATCTAACCAAGTTAGTAATTTGCTATTTGGTATAAGTTTCTGTTTGGAATTTCTGAAAACTATTATTTCGTCAAAACCCAAAATGACAAAAGATAAACTAGATGTGTCAGCAAGAACAAAGTGTATCAGAAAAAGAAGTTGGTTAGAACTTAGAACGAGGTCTTTGTCATATATAAACTCCATATCAGTGGAAAAGTAGGGAAAATGCAACTACCATGACGCAAAAGTGGCTGTGATACACTACTCTCCAATAATTCAGTCCCTGAATTAATCCACATTTGAATGATTTCAATACCATGGAAATCACATACCCAACTCTTAAAACTTTCATCTATGGAGATAGATATTGCTACTTATTGGTGAATTGGGCATGCTCTTGATTTCATTACTTAACACTAGAAACTAGATGACCGCTACCACGGTAGGATGGCCGACCGAAAAAATTGACATAAAACTAAATTTTTTTGTTCACAATTTAGTTACGCCGTAGGATAAAAATATTATTTTTTCTTGAGACGGTACGAAGGTATAATTTTTCTAAACACGACGCAAAAGTATCATTTTTCCAGACAGGTAGGCCATGATATACTTTTACTTTGCAAATAATTTGGTGGTGATTCAACACCATATGTTGTGCTTTTTATTTTAAAATTAGTTGTTTTTTATACTTAGTCAATCATTTTATTTTTCTTGTAGTTTTTTTCAATTTTTTTAAGATATGTATAATTTTAAGCTATGTCTAATTTTTAAGGAGAAAAGATACAAAATTTGGAGAATAATAAAAAAAATTGAAAAGCAAAAATTTGATATCATTGTTTGTGGTCATTGCGTAGCTAATTTAAAGGGCTTTCCAAATATATAAAATTCATAAAAATACGACTTGTAGTTTGAAATATACGAGGTTTTTAAATATATAAAAAATACATTTACTGTTGTGCCCTTTCCTTTTGGTTTATTTACGAAAATATCTAATACCTTATACCTTTCTCTTTGGTTTATTTACGAAAATGTCTAAAGGAAAAAAAGTAAAATTTGATTTAGAGGGACATCTTAGTCTTTTCCAGGTGTCCATACCAAAATTCAATCTTTTTTGTGTAATTGAAAAAAATGTCACGCTTCACATTGACACAAAGTCACCATATATAGAGTCCTCCTTCGCTTCGCTCGGTCGGCCTAATTAGAAATAGCAGGATGTTGTTTTGCACGTTGTCTACTATGAGTGTTTTTTAACAGGATTTTTCTTTTTTCATTTTGAAACGAACTTTTTACGGTTTTGAGGATGGAAAAATTATACGGGGTCATATGTTTTGACAATTATCTAGCGCTATTATTACCCTTATACGTAACTACACTATTATTGAAGAGAGACAGGGAGACGTAGCCTGTCTGAGATACACATATATAATATCAGCCTATATATATATATATATGAGAACCACATAACCAGAGATGAATGCAAAAGAAAAAAGTGGTAAGACTAAGAAAGTGGAACATGGTTTTGGAACATTTGGATCGGGTATTTCCATCTGTAGCTGACCTTTCCCAAGATGGGGATAATGTTCGCATAGATACAGGGGAATCACGCTTGGCCCAGCTTGGATACTACCAGGAACTTGACCGCAGTCTTTCGTAAGTCCTCTTCACCAATTCTTTTTTAACACATTTCAAATGATACTGTTTAATATGAGTTGGTTTGGACGATTATGGCGCAGGGTGATATCCAACTTTGCGTTATGTTTCGTGACAGTATCAGTGCTTCAAGGGATTACTACCCTTTACAGTCAGGGTCTACAATACGGTGGTCCAATCAGCATGATATATGGTTGGCTCATAGCAGGTTTTTTCACAGTGTTCGTTGGTTTAAGCATGGCTGAGATTTGCTCATCTTACCCTACCTCTGGTGGTCTTTACTACTGGAGTGCCAAGCTCGCCGGCCCTAGCTGGGCGCCCTTTGCTTCTTGGTTGACTTGCTGGTACTCTCTAGTCTGCAAATTCAAAGAAAAACTGAATTAACTACCCTAATTATTGTTCTTGTGCTCCTTGTTAACGAGGTTTGATGCGCTTTAACTCTATTTTCTTCATCCCTGCAGGTTTAACATGGTTGGCCAGGTAAGATCGGGATTTAAAAACAAATTTCATATTCATGATTTTTATAGTTCTGATGATGGATTGCCTTGCAGTGGGCCAATACGACAAGCGTGGATTTCTCTCTGGCTCAAATGGTTCAAGTAATAATTCTACTTAGCACAGGTGGAAAAAATGGTGGTGGGTATTTAGCCTCTAAGTACGTATTGATTTGTATATATGGAGGAGTTTTGTTCGTCCATGGCGTCTTAAACGTTCTCCCCGTCAAATTCATATCAATTTTGGGGAATGTCGCAGCTTTGTGGAATATCTTCGGTAAGTGCTTATTATTTTCTATATGCAAAATACAAGTATAAGTAAAAGCAAAACTCATTGAGTTCCCCTGTATAGGGCTTTTATCTAAAATTTCTGAAGGAATTTTTGTAGGTGTTTTTCTTCTTATGATTCTGATTCCATTTGTTGCTCCAAAACGGGCTAGTGTTGAATATATCTCAACTCACTTCAACACTGATACTGCGGTTGGAATTCAGAGCAAACCGTACATATTTGTTCTGGGGCTACTGATGAGCAGTTATACTCTTGCTGGCTATGATGCTTCTGTTCATTTGGTAAATGTTGGATATTTATTCATAGAAAGAGTTGTGCACCTTGTATCTGTGTCCATTAGAGGTGGCCAATTCTCTAGAATAACTCGACTTTCTTACAAATTTGTTTTTTGTTGTGTTTCAAGGTAGAGGAAACAAAGAGTGCAGACAGAAATGGACCAAAAGGAATAATTAGTGCAATTTTAGTATCTTTTATTGTTGGATGGGGCTATCTACTCGGTATCACATTCGCAGTCACCGACATTCCACACCTAGTGAACCCCAACAATGATGCCGGTGGTTATGCAGCTGCACAATTGTTTTACGAAGCTTTTAAAAGTAGATATGGAAGTGGAGTTGGTGGTATAATTTGTTTTGGAGTTGCTGCTGTCGCAATATTTTTCTGTGGTATGGGTACAATCACTAACAACTCAAGGTAAAATTTTACCTCGTAGATGCACCATTATTTGCCAGTTTAAATGACTAACAATTCCTATCAGTTTTCTGGTTTTTGTCTCACATCTGTTTGTCGAATGTCAGAATGGTATATGCATTCTCAAGAGATGGAGCAATGCCTTATTCATCCGTCTGGCATAAATTGAATAAAAATGAAGTTCCTGTTAATGCTGTTTGGCTGTCTGTTGCTATATCATTTGTCATGGCGTTAACGGTATGTTGTCTAATTTCTCGCACTAAATCAGACATGGGAACTGAGCATTGCGTATTACTTGTATTTCTAGTGACCCAGGTCATTTCTTCATAATTTTACAGTCACTGCTGAGCTTGGTGGCATTTCAATCTATGGTGTCGATAGCAACAGTTGGAATCAACATATCATATGTAATTCCCATCTTCTATAGGATTACCCTGGGACACAAAACATTCACTCGAGGACCCTTTAACTTGGGACGTTATGGGATGGTTGTAGGTTGGATCAGCGGTTATCTGGGTTGCTGCCATGACTGTTCTGTTCTCGTTACGGTTGCATATCCTATTACAAGAGATACATTCAACTACACTCCTGCTGCAATAGGTGGTTTGCTCATCCTAGTAGTTTCGTGGTGGATAGTTGATGCTCGGTACTGGTTTAAGGGTCCAATTACCAACATAGACACTACTATAAGAATAACATGATGTCATGCTGTAAAATTTGTTTCTTCTTTATTGTAGTAGTTACAGAAATCACCTGTGACTACGTCAAATTCTCTGGTCTGTAATTCAATAAATATTTTTTTGATGTGTGATCAATATTTACTCCAATACTATGGCTAAAATCTTAAGCTCATGATTGTATAGATGGACCACAGATCATGCAGACAGTAAGCCAGACTTTTGGAAAACACTACTACACAAGTTTTAATAAACTTGGATAATGTGAGATTTGGAGATTTCAACAGTCTATACCTTAATAATATTAGACCTGCAGGAATTGTAACCTTGCTATGCGGCTACGGTGCCATATAGTGTCGCTGTTTTAATATAGCATATGCAGGTCTACTTTGGATTGGTAGATTTAACGTCAATATGCATCATTCAGTCTAAGGTTGGCTTACCTGGTAGTGCTTTGATAAATTCTTACATAAACTAATTTAAAAAACGTAACCAAATTGTCTGACAATATCAACAACTTCATCAAAATTTTATAAACCAAAAAAATAAAAATAAAAAAAAAGAGTAAATAAATGGTAGTAATATTGATAAATCATTCGCCCATTGGTTCTCCTTCTTCATCTCCTCTTCTTCCTCTGGGGTGAAGTCATTCTTAATATTGAAGGTCTTACGGATCTCCTCTACTTTGTCTGTATTTCCTCCTTCTTGGTTATCTTCGTGATCATATTCGCAACTGTCTGGCAAGTCAGGTCCAACAAGCTCTTGATATCCAGATAATTTTCCGCTAAGATGATATCGAACAGCGTATTCTGATCGAACATATTCAAAAACTCATCATTCCACTTCTTACGATCATCTTCCGCAACACTTGCATCTCCTTGAGGGGTTTGTACGTGTTTCTTACAATACTCAACGACAGAACTCATGATTGTGCCTGTGACGTTGGGTAAAGGTATACCATTATCAGCACATCCGTCTTCAATCAAATGTTTAATCGTGTTAGATTGAAGAGCAACAGCTTCTTCAACCACAAAATCTTCTTTGTGTCTGCCATATTAAAAGAAAACAAAATTGATCGAATACCTAAAAACAATTTCTGATTTGGAAACAGGTTAATAGCGCCTCCACTTCGTATCTCTTTCTATGTGAATATCGCAACAATATAGGATTCCCTTTTATACTAGTCATTGGACATATGGCACCACCGCCAATGCCTCGATACTCGATTCTATGGAGGGTAAAATACGGTTTAGTCCGATTTTCATGCAAATAGACTGGTGAGTTCTCAACATTCAACTAGGTACAGATTAGCTAACCTCGTTGATTTGGTACAAAGTGACTCATAATAATGTCAATAATTTTAATTTATATATATAAAACATGTTATAGCAAATGGCTTTTCCAAGCACAATCAATCACGAATTGAAATAGAAATGAAAACAGAGTAAATCAAGCACACACAAGACAAGGAATTATAGTGGTTCGATCAAGATGATCTAAATCCACTTTGGAAGACGACGATAACGATTTCACTATGATTAAACAAGATTACAAGGTATTTCCTTTCAATCCCCTCTCAAGAACCCTAGCCCCCTTTTGGTGCCTCACTCTCTCTTTCTCAATACATGAGTTTCTCTTAACCACAAAAGAAGAAGAAGACTTTCTTGTTATCTCATGATGCCTTCCAACACACAATAGTCAAATGGGCAAATGGGTCGGGCAAATGGTAAACCCAACTGAATACAAGACCCGTATTCAAGGCATATATACGTACAACAAAACAATTTATCATTCGAATCAACCTCCAGTTAAAAATTCGCAAACTAATAAATTCAGAAATCTCTACCTCTAAGATGTACAAATACAGTACCCATATGACCCTATAATATTCATCTTTTAAAAAATTTAATTTTCGCTTCATTGTTACCTCGTATGTATAAAAAAATACACATACATAAAATTTTCATAATCTTATGTAGTCATTTCACCCTATGGCTTCTATAAAAACCTAGCAAATCCAACATCCATACTCACAACGCAGACAATATATTCATGAGGCGGGAAAATGGTGTACAATTATGTACACATCTACAAAAACCTACCAAATTCAACATCCATACTCAAAAAATAGGTTATATTAATGAGACAGACAATGGTATACAACTATGTACACATCTCCAAAACCTAGCTAGTCCAACATCCATACTCGCAGAATAGTAATATATTCATGAGACGGGAAAATGGTGTACAATTACATCCACAAAATCCAGAATCCAACATTCATACCTATAACATGCGATATGTTCACGAGAAAGGCAAGGCCTACCAGTTTCTACACATGCAACTTAAATCTTCTACGTAAGTACCAATAACTCTACCTTAGTGAATGTACACTTAATTTCCTCTTTGGCTATCTTGACCCAAGTTTCCTTTACTTCATAATTTTATAGTCACTTCTGAGGTTGGTGGCATTTCAGCCTGTCGATAGCAACAGTTGGACTCACCTTGGGACACGAATATTCACTCAAGGACCCTTTGACTTGGGAGGTTATGGGATGGCTGTAGGTTGAATTGCGGTTATCTGGGTCGCTGCAATGACTGTTCTTTTCTCGGTTGCATATCCTATTAAGAGGGAACATTCAACTATATTCCTGCTGCAATTGGTGGTTTGCTCATCTTGGTTGTTACCTGGTTTATTTTAGATGCTCGTTTTTGGTTCAAAGGTCCGATTGCCAACATAGATACTAGTACTACCATAAGAACTAACTGATGTAAAGTTTTCTCCTTTGTTGTAGTAATAGATATCACCTGTGCTTCATGTATCTATTTGAAATTCTCCAGTCAGTAATTCAAAAAATAAATAAATTGATGGTCGACTCCTTGACTTGATCAACTTTGACTCAGAAAAATACTGATTGGCTATAGCATCACTGATAGACGACTATGACTAAAACCCTGAACTCATGATTATATAAAATGGCCATAGATCAATTAGACAGTAAGCCGCTTGGAAAAGAGTTCGCATCACTTTTCAGAAAGTGAGGTAGTGTATCTTTACAGGAACTATACCGGCATGATTTCAATTCTGGGCTTCAGGTAGTTATAACCTCGTGTCGGTGCCATATAGAATATAGGCAGTTGATCTGTTGGAAATTTGGAATATAGCTTAGTCTACTTTGGATTGGTGATTTCACAGATATATAGTCAGTATATAAATATTGGTATATAAACTCATCAAAGAACGTAACCAAAAAATTTCAACAATATCAAAAATTCATTAAAGTTTATAAGGATAAAAAATTGAACCAAAAGTTAAAACGAAGAAAAGATCATCCAGAAAGAAACTAAAACTACCATCAAAGCATAAACCCTACGATTACCGGTAGTGATATTGAGAAATCATTCGAAAGCCCATTGGTTCTCCTTCCTAACCTCCTCTTCTTCCTCTGGGGTGAAGTCATTCTCAATGTTGAACTTTTGGCGGATCTCCTCTGGTGTCTTGCATTCCTTGATCATATCCGCAACTGTCTGGCACGTCAGGTCCAATAAGCTCTTGATATCCAGATAATTTGCCGCTAAGATAACATCGAACAGGGTAGTCTTCGAATCCAACTTATTAACAAACTCAGCATCCCACTTCTTAAGATCTTCTTCCGCGGCACCAGCATCTCCTTGAGGGGGGGGTTTCAACGTGTTTCTTACAATACTCGACGACAAAACTCATGATTTTTCCTGTAACGTTTGGTAAAGGTACACCATTATCAGCACATCCATCTTCAATCATATGTTGAATCGTATTAGATTGAAGAGCAACAGCTTCTTCAACCACAAAATCTTCTCCATCAGAACTCTTCAAGGTAAACATCTTCTTTGTGTCTGCCATAATAATCAAACGAAACAATTACTGAAAGCCTGAAAAAATATTCTGCCTCAAGTGCCTCCGCTTCCTATCTTGCTATGCGGATATTGGGAGCATCCCTTTTATATAACTAGGTTAAAGACGGTCATCGGAGAACAACGGAGTTCAACATGTCGGGAAATAAAACATACACGTGTACGTAACCCAACCCTTGTCTCCCGCGACAAGTCAGAGGCCTCGTGAAATCTCCGGATCAACCTCCCACCAAGGATTTCATTATGCGTCCAAGAAAAAGGCCCAAGTTTGATTGTTCTCCACATCTTTGATATATGGGCTAGGAGAAGAGGAAGAGGAGCCACCTTTGAACAGTGATGGAGCCAGACTTTTTCTCAAGTGGGGACAAATTCATATGGTAAAAGTCTCAGTATATACTAGCTTTGGTATGCGGCCGAAGGCTGCCCGATTTTTTTGGACATTTTATGACTTTTTAGTATTAACTAAGTGAAAATCAAATCATAAAAAATTTGGATTTAAATTAGATATTGTAATTTAGATCGTTTTTTTTTTGTTTTTACGTCATATATCTGATGCATTTGTATTAATTTTACATGAATTTTATAATTTTGACCCCATTAAAAATAAATTTTCAATTTTATCAAGCATATTCGCCCCCACAATACATGTAAATTACAAAAATATAAGCCTAGATGGGATTTCAAAAACAAGTGGGGTCGGCGGACCCATTTGTCCCTACATCCCTCCGTCCCCGCCTTTGAATGAAGATGATGACAAGGAAAATGAAGCTAGCATAAATCAATTGGTATCAGTTCAGTTTGAAACTGTAGATAAAGTAAAGTTTGATTTCTGAAGGATGGCATACTGCACTTGAACGACAGGGATATCTTGTTCACAAAGGCTAATGGAGATTTTGATTTCTGAGAGAGAACCTATCTATTATATGTAAAGTTTGGTTCTTCTTTATTGTAGTTGCAGAAATAACCCATGCTCCAAGTATCTATGTGAATTCTCCGAATCGATGCATATTGGTATTTATAAAATACCATTCCTATCCTCTTTATCCTTGTTCTCCTTCTTACCCCCTTTATTTGGTTTATTTCCTAGTCTATCCTTTATGTTTACTATTTATTGTTGAAACCCTAGTTCTATTAGTTTCAAGTTTGATTTTGTTTAGAAAAGTGGTGTAAGAACCTAAATCCTTCCTAAGAGAAGAGCCTCCAACACTTTGTTATTTCCAATTTGTAATTGGGTAGAAATTTCAATTTGTAAGAGATGCATCTATTATCTTCTAGTTTCCAATCTTAGAATTGGGTAGAAATTTGAAGATTATTAGAGAAGAACCTCAAATGTTTGTATCTTCCTTGTTCCAAGGGTAGAAGAAGCATCATTTGAAGGTTGGTTATTTTTATTTCATGGTGTTTTGTTATAATTTAACATCCAATTTCAATTATAAGTGTTACTTTACATTAGTTGGTATCAAGAGCTTTGGTTTGATTTTTTGGGGAAGGTTTGGTAAAGATACTAATATCATCATCAAGTATTTTGGGTTGTGTTTCTTTTTCTTGGTAGTTTTCTTAAATTGGGTATTTCAATCTTATGGTGTTTTATTATGATATCAAAAAGAAGAATAAAAATGGATGGGGAAGTAAAAGTAAGTAATGTTCAAGTGATGAGATTATTGAATAAAATGAGATATGAGATGTTTGATGAAATACATCAATTAGTATAAGAGAAATTTAAGAAGTTGGAATGTCTTTATGTGGATTCATTTGAACTTCCTAATGACTATGAAGATTAAGTGGAGCTAAAGAGTTCAACTTCAATTGGTGGGTATGAGCATCAAGAAGTTGCCCACAAGATGTTTGATAAATTGTCTCCACCAAAGTTTGATAGTTTCTCAAGTTGTGGGGAAGGTGAGATTGGTAATGATGTTGCCCACATGGTATTTGATAAAATGTCTCCACCAAAGTTTGATAGTTTTTCAAATTATGGGAAGTTGAGATTGATAATGATGTTTCCACATGGTATTTGATAAAATGTCTCCACCAAAATTTGATAGTTTTTCAAGTTTTGAGGAAGGTGAGATTGGTAATGATGTTTACTTTGATCCTATGTCGCCACCCATATTTGATGAAGAACCTAATGAAGAAATGGAAGAAGAGTTTATTACCGGTTATCAAATACAAAGATTGGGTGTCATAAACAAATACTCCATGCTTGAACTTGACGATTTATGATCGAGGACAAAGCATGACGCATTCCATACCACTTGTACCATGAGAAGAAAGGTAAGCAAGCTTGTTAATGATTCCAGTAGTTATGTTTATGCCATATCCAAAAATGTCATCCAAGAGATGAAATTTGAGAGAAAAATTCACCCAACAACAAGCTCTTTATCAAGTATTAGCAAAGAAAATGAGAAATTAACTTATGTTGATCCAACTTGGGCTTCTTTTGAAGACAAGTATAATAACGCAAGTCACCATTCAAAGTTGGAAAAACTACTTGGTGTTTCTTTGCTTCTTAAGTGTGCACTTGACTATCACCACAAGAGGTTAGGCTTGGTGAGTAATTAGAAAGGAAGAAATCGTGGTTCGAGTAGTTTTCAAGAAGGCAAGTAGTGCAATCATTAATAAGTGCATTTTAGTTTTGGACTACATAGCATTGAAGCACTTCCAATTCACAAGACAAGTTTTCTACTAGGCATGATAATTGGGTTTCTTATTTGCATCAATTCACTTGGTTTCGTATTGGGGAAAAAATGATTGGGATGAAGAATATGACAATTTGAGGGCTAATTTCTTTTCAAGAAGGGGAGGATGATGCATAGTGGTATTTATAAATACCATTCCTATCCTCTTTATCCTTGTTCTCATTCTTACCCCCTTTATTTGGTTTATTTCCTAGTCTATCATTTATGTTTACTATTTATTGTTAAAACCCTAGTTCTACTAGTTTCAAGTTTGGTTTTGTTTAGAAAAGTGGTGTAAGAACCTAAATCCTTCCTAAGAGAAGAGCCTCCAACACTTTGTTATTTCCAATTTGTAATTGGGTAGAAATTTCAATTTGTAAGAGATGCATCTATTATCTTCTAGTTTCCAATCTTAGAATTGGGTAAAAATTTGAAGATTATTAGAGAAGAACCTCAAATCTTTGTATCTTCCTTGTTCCAAGGGTAGAAGAAGCATCATTTGAAGGTTGGTTATTTTTATTTCATGGTGTTTTGTTATAATTTAACATCAAATTTCAATTATAAGTGTTACTTTACATTAGAATCCCCGCGTTAATTCAATAAGAAAATTTGATATCCGACTCCTGGAATGTGAACAGTTTTTAATCCAATATATAGTACTTCTTGTGAATATGGTCAGTTGATAGCCTTATTATGACTAATCCTAAACTCATGAATTTAAATAGAAAGACCATTGGTCTCGCCTTGCTTATTATTTTATACCCTCTAAAATGCACTAGAATTAAGCCTGTGGAAATGATCAACAAGATATGCGTTTGGAAAACAAGATTTCACGCGATATAACAGAATTCTGATTTGGACCTAGCTTGGTCGCCATTCAAACTGTAGTCTAAACTCTTGATCGGACCAGATTCAATAAACTCAAGCTAATGAAGTTTGGAGCCTCAGCATCGCCCTACATCGGAGACCTCGGAGAGTCAGTAACCTAGCATATAGGAAATTGTTGTGGAATAGCATTAGGCATCTCCTCCTTTAAAACACTAAGTCATATGAGCTCCCACGTCGCACGGTGAGTATGACACCCTCTCAAATTAAATTAGATAAAAGCTTTCACACAGAAATTCTGGAGAGGACATGTGGTGGAAATCTATTGGTTGAAACATTAAAAACTGGATTACACTGCTTACACCCTATATTTAACTGATCGTTAATGACGCCGTTAGCTAAAACGTGGGTATACAACACTTATGTCAGTATTTACAAACAACTAATATCTTACACTAGGTTTACACTAAAAACTTAATCAGACACGTTATTGACGTCCGTTAAGTGTACATTACACCCGTAAGAAATATAAAACACCCGTGAGAAGTTAAACCTAACCTCAAATACTATCACTTTATATATCGGCTTTTGAACTTCAACTGATCGTGTTATAATTGAAGCTTTGAGAAGACAAAAACCGTAAACCAAAAATTTTATAAGGAGCCCTACCGATGTAAAGAATCATCATCACCCTTTTTTATTCTTCATTTGCTCCAATCCAAAGTGTTGTTGATGATGGGTTTTAGAGGTGATTATCTTCTCTTAAGCTTGATACATTAGGATTGATCAATCTCCTCCCTCAATCGGTGGTATAAAGTTCAATTGTTAAACAATTCTCTCTCTTTTCAAGTTACGATGATATGTACTTTTCGTTTGTGGAATCATTATTCATGTGTAATCTTCATGAAATTTGTTGGTTGATTGAGTAATTAAAAATGGATGTTTTTGGATGATTTTGTAAAAGGAGAAGTGGGAACCTATTTGGTTCTTCTCACTCTCTCTAATTTCATTGAGTTGAAGAGATGATACACTCTCTTCTACTTGGTCTCTGAAAGACCTTACAAGGAAAATGTGTGGATGTTTAATATCCACTCATTTGAATAACACACAACTAAATGTAAAGTTAACACTCCTATTACACTAGTTCACAAACATTACATTACTCAAAAAATCTCCTCCTTAATGTGATGTTTTTATACTCCTAGTAGTTCACGGAAATGTTGAACTTTTCCTTTGGAAAGTGCCTTGGTGAATATGTCCGCCAATTGGTGTTCCGTCTTTGCAATACTTGAGTTCCAAGAAGAAAATTACATCATCCATGGCGTCATCCCGCATGGGTATTGTACACCATAGGACCAAACCATAATTTCTATTTCCAAAAAGGACCAAATGTACAGTTGACCGAAATAATCGGACCAAACTCATCCTAATATATTATTTATAGGACCTATTGGTATTTCCTACAAAAAAATCTGATTTGGAAACAGGTTAATAGCGCCTCCACTTTGTATCTCTTGCTATGTGAATATCACAACAATATAGGATTACCCTTTATACTAGTCATATGGCACCACCGCCAATATGCCTCGATACTCGATTCTATGGAGGGGAAAATCCGGTTTAGTCCGATTCCCATGCAAATAGGCTAGTTGGTCCTCACCATTTCAACTAGGTACAAATTAGCTAACCTCGTTGATTTTAGTACGAGGGACTCATGATAATGCCAATAATTTTAAATCATATAAAACAATTTATCATGCGAATCAACCACCACTTAAATATTCGCAAACTATATGAATTCTAAATCCCTCTCCTTGAGATCTACAAAAAACAATACCTATATGACTCGTATTTATATAATATTCACTGTTTAAAATATTAATTTTCGCTTCACCGTTGCCTCGTATGTACAAAAATTACACATACATAAAATGTCCATAGTCTTATGTAGTCGTTTTTAATGGGAATTACTCATATATAAAAACCTAGCAAATCCAACATCCATGCTCACAACACGGACAATATATTTATGAGGAAGGATAATGGTGTACAATTATGTACACATCTACAAAAACCTAGCAAATTCAACATACATGCCCAAAAAGTAGGTTATATTAATGAGAAAGGAAAATGGTATATAACTATGCACACATCTCCAAAACCTATCCAAATCCAACATCCATACTTGCAAAAAGGTAATATATTCATGAGGCGGGACAATGGTGTACAATTATGTCCACATCTATAAAATCAAGAACCCAACATCCATACCCATAAAACATGCGATATGTTCATGAGAAAGACAAGGACAACCCTGTTTGTACACATGCAACTTAAATCTTCTACGTGAAGCACCAATAACCCACCATATTGAATAAACATGACATTAAAACTCGGATGGATTTAAGTCATCGACGTTCACAAATTTTGTGATAGGGTTGGGAGCTATACCATTTTGAGCTTACGAGTCCATAATATTTAATACATATAAAACCAAATAATACCTACTCAGTTTGAAGTATTGCGTATCATCATCCCTAATACCATCCACATCATTGTTAAGGTAAACTACACTAAAAATAAGATTTTGAGTCCAGCTTGTGAAGGGTTTTTTTTTCCGCCAAGGATAGCCTATGATCTTATGCTCTTCTTTGGTTCTCATGCCTTCCCGACCCAAGTTTCCTTTCCTCATAATTTTATAGTCACTTCTGGTGGCATTTCAAAGATATGGTGGCATTTCATCCTATGGTGTCAAACTATCTATCTTATTTGTTACCCGTGGATTTTAGATGATCGGTATTGGTTCAAAGGTCCAATTAGCAACATAGATACTACCATAAGAACCAACTCATGTAAAGTTTGGTTCTCCTTTGTTGTAGTAGTCATAGAAATCACCTGTGCTTCATGTATCTATTTGAAATTCTCCAACAAGAATTCGGAAAATAAATAATTGATGGTCGACTCCTTGATTTGATCAACTTTTTTTCTTCTTTTGATGCTAATTTGATCAACTTTAACTCGAAAATACCATTGGCTATAGCATCACTTATAGACTATGACTAATATCATAAACTCATGATCTTATAGAATGGCCATAGATCAATTAGAAAGTAAGCCGCTTGGATAAGAGGTAGCATCACTTTTCGTAAAGTGAGGTAGTGTATCTTTACAAGAACTATACCAGCTTGACTTCAATTCCTGGCTTCATGTAGTTATAACCTCGTTACTTGCCATATAAAATATAAGCAATTTCGTTGAATATAGCTTATGCAGGTCTATCCAATTTATATAAATTTAATTTTAATTTATGCTAATTTGGTAAAGAATGACACTACAACAAACAGACGCATTTGTGACATTGTGTTCTCAACAAATTAAAAAACGTCAGTAAAAGTTATTTATTTGTGACAATTTTTGCGCCAAAGAATTATAGTGTTAGCTAAATCTCAAGAAGTGTCAGAATAGATATTTGCTACACCTTTTTTTTTTGTTATAAATATTTAATTTTCGAAATAATTAAATTGATAAATAAATTATTTTTTTGCAACACTTTTCTACCGTAACTAATATAATATTCAGAAATTATTAATTTAAGAAAAATATTATTTTCTTATAATTGACGCTTCTTAAATGTTGTGAATAATCATATACATTATCAATACTCAAATCTGTCACAAATTTTTATTTATTACTGACATTATGTAGTTGTTTCCCATAATACATTTTAACTGCGATATCATATGTTGCAAATAAGTTCATGTATTTCCATCGTTCTGATATGTTGGAAAAATCTGTCGCAAATAATTTATTATATTATTAGCAATTCAAAATGTTGCAAATACAATGTTTAATCCGACGCACATAAAACACAACAAATGATGCTTTCATTCATAGTAAAATAAGATATACTCACAACAACTTTAACATGTTATAATTACAGATATTACTGGTGTCACAACTCACAACTGATTTGAATATTTTCAATGCCTACAAATGCTAGAAACAATCAATACCAAAGAAAAGATGGAGTAAGGCTACTAAAATCCGAAACATCCGAAATGCGTGGTCAAATCATTTGGTATTGACGCATTTATAGCAACCATTATAGGAAACACCACTTTTACATTTGTTGTTTAGGACAACACCATGAATTAAGTCCATAACAAACAATGAAATTTTTTTATCTATCGACTGAAATATTGTAGATGTCAATTTACCTAGCTTTAACTATAATTATTTGAGCAACTCAACATTGAAGATTAATGATCTAGTTTGTTACAAAATTTCCTTGATTTGCTAAATCCACGACCTACAAGCACAATTCTAGTTGCAATGAAACCAAATTAAAGACGGGGCAAAGACCAATCCCGCTTCCAAGTGCGTTAGTGGTGCTAGATCCCCATGACCTTATCGAGGCGGTTTTTGTTGTTCAAAAATCAATACAAAAAAAAACCCATTTTTTTTTCAAATTATATACTACCTAAAACAGATCATAATTGGCAAATTGAAGAAAAATCTCATGAGCCAAGGACTACTCTAACTCCAAAATATCTTAAACCAGACTTTCTTTCTGATTATGAAGCGAACTGAATGTGCTTAGGAAGAACCAAGAAATGCCAAGAAGAGCATTACACCGACCACTATGATAAGGATAAGTCTCATGCACAAAAATAATGGATAATTTCATATAGAAGAAATCGAGCAGAATTGCCAACTTACATGTCACCAAATTCTGAACCTGCTCTATAGAAATTAAAAACTAACTCTTGCTTATCCTGCGATAGCATTGGCATAACCGTCTTGGTGTTCATAAGCTTCATCATTCTGCTTATCCATAAAATCTTCACGATAAACATTCAACTGTTAAAATGCAGGTAATACAAACATGGTACACAATTATAATCTTAATAGCTTATTACCACACCATGATCTTATTTAATAAATTTATATCCTTTCCAGGTTGTGTGTTGCCATTTTTTATTATATTGTTGAAATTAAAAAACTTACAAAGCTACAAAATCTAATACTCCAAGCAACCAATGGGAACAAAAAAATATGTATTCGAATTTGTTGCTCAATATTACCAATCATGGCCTTTTTGAGCATTGCAAATGAATATATATGCGCCATTATAAACGTTGCATATACTATGATTACATCTACAAAAAATACGTGTTGCAAATATAATTATTCATGACATAATAATGTGTCACAAATAATTATTATTCTAGATATTATTATGTGTTGAAAATAACTTATATTAACGACATGATTATATGTTGTCCATGCACTAATTTTATAACGAACCAATACGTTGAAAATATGGATTATTTTGTGACATCTCAAACCATTATAAATAAAAACTTTTTATTACATAAAAATACGTCACATAAAGATTTTCCTATGATAATGGAAAAAAAAATGATTTGTGACGCGCAACCTATTTGTGACGCAGAAAACATATTTGTGATACAAGAAAATGTTGAAAAAAACCCTTAACATAAGTGACGCTTTTAGCGTCGGTCGGATTATTTGCAACACCTCTTTTTATAACGCATTGACCAACAACAAAATAACGTCACAAAAGTCACAAAAATATATTTGTGACGTAAAATCAAATATTTGTGACGATATTTTTCATTGGAAAAACCATGTTTTGTTGTAGTGTGATTCAGTTATGACTTGGGTTTTCTTAAAATTGATTCATCTTGGATTTTTCTTAACATTAAAAGAGCTTTTGGTGTTGTCGTTTCCTGATGCGACCTATTCAACATCTTCACCGAGTTGTTAGCTTTTTACTGAAGATGGCTCTATAATTACACTTTCATCTTCGATATCCACATCATCACTTTATTCTTTTCCGATGACACTCTCAATTACTTCTTCGTCAGTCAACAAATCTGAAATAATATCCTCTTGAGGGTAGTTTAAAATAAATTCAACATAATTCAATCCATTGATTAAATTTTGTAATTCTCTACTATTGTTTTCATTATCAAATGCTTCACTTGGATTCTCTGATGCGATGTTATATGTTGAACGGATTTTATAATAACGAAACAATTTGCAATGCTAAATATCTATTGTCCTAAATTGAAACAACAAGGTTCATAGCATCTAAAACATTAACCTTCTCTGGATTTATACAATATTTTGATAAAATAATAAATTATTAACTAATATATAATTTAATTATTAATTTATGCAATTATTTAATATCGCGATAAATTGATAAATTTTGCTGGTCCTGACACTATTATTTTATAAGGGTTATACTTTGGGTTTGCGAACCTAAAGGCTTGAATATTTCCTGTAACTTCATTTGTGTTTGAGTTCTCAATTCTGAATTTTATTTTCTCTCTAACGAGTTCATGAAGTCATCACCTGAGTTCATGGACTTCAAAGATAAACATGGAAAATCAATAAACTATAGGTTTTTGACTCATTTAATCTTCTTTAATTTTCAAGGAAAACTTTTCACATGCTTAAAAATTGCTTTTTCTTAACTAATTCCTTTGTATGGAAGTTTTAAGTTCTTTCTAAGAATTTATCTAGCTTGAGATTCAAGATTTTAGATCTTCTTCTAGACAACTGTGTCTCTTTGTATACATTGTATTTTCTTAGTAGTTTGAAGTTGTCTTTGGTAGTAATTCTTTTAATTGAATATACTTGAGCTAACAACAATGTACAACTTCAAACTATGAGAAAATCCTCATAGCAAGTCTAACTCTTACCAATGACATAAATTTCTCTATATAAGGAAACTACGGAAATCATTTCTCCAGTAAATCCTCTATATGGAATCATACCCCTCCCCCTAAGATTTGCTGAGAAACTTATCAAAGGATTTGTAGACCCATTTTTTTAATCCTAATATATATATATATATAACACTATCCCAAGATTTATATAAAGGTCTAATATCTAACTAAAGTAACAAAAAGAAAAAGAAAGATGACTAATAGAAACTTAAAAGTAAACTTCATAATTAAAAGAAACTTAAAACATAAATAACGGCTAAAGATACTTACAAAGTAGACTTTATTCCTTAATAGATAGCACACCAAAAAACTTCAAATCTTTCACTGAACAAGGAAAACACTCTCCAAGATTCCAACTATCACTCTCGAAAATACTCACAAGCTTCCACTCTAAAACTCTTAGACAATGACACTTGCCAATTTCCTTTTCACTTAAGGGATATTTACAGGGGTAGTTTACAAAAAAAAAGATAAGATTTTCTTTTTAGAGAATATTATCTATATATAAAACAACCTAGAAGCGGTAGCCAAGTGGTAGCCATAATCTAAAGTGGGAAATCTAGATAAGATTTACTTTTTTGGGAATTTTTTTATCTTTTTTTTTTTTTTTTTTTGAAAGCATATACGTGTTCTTGATGAAACGTGGAGTTGACCCTGCTTGCTTTATGTTAATAAATTGTATACCAAGAATCTTGTGACTATACCGCGATATTTCTTTTGAATATTCTAGTTAGGATTTTATCTCGATAAAATATTTGGAGCCATTACTTCTTAAATGAGTCCGTAACAATCATTACTATTTGCATTTAAGTCTTATATATTTTCTCGTTTTTATTTCTTCCGCCTCTCGTGGTTTTGGAGAAGATGGTTGCAAACCAAGTTCTTTATTTTCCAACGCCTGCAAAATCGGTTTTTTGAATTCTTTGTTTGAAATTTCTCTGTGTCTTTGTTTCAAGGAGAGTATATGTGGAGAGAACTCTATTGGCATTGTTTGAAGGTGATGCGAATTTTTTGATTTTGACAGACTTAAAGTATGCGTCCGGGGCCTTAATATAATCAAGATAAATGTACGAATGGGTTTTATATGTGGATGACCATTAAATTTTCTAAACCCATGGGGTTCATTCTCCAATCTCGATAAGACAATACCTCGAGGATAACCAGTTTGGTATATGTCGGAGTACCATTATTATCCTTTGTATGATGGGTTATATTGATAGATTTTGTTTCCACGAGTATTGCTTCATATAGTTTTCTAGTTTTACCATAATGAGGTTATAGTAAGGTAAAACCGATTCTGGAAAAAAGAGTAAAAGTGGGTAGGTTGATGAGAAATGAGTATAGACCCTAAACAAAGGTACTGCACATGAGTACTTTAGATTCGAAAGATCAATCTGTATAATCCTAGCCGAAACTAGGAAATGTCCGTCCCAGTCTTGATTCGGTCACAAAACTTAGGAGAAGGGTTGATCTTAGGGAGGGAAGTAAATAAGGGGTTGAGATCAGAGAGACATGCTCTATAAGATGTGGTTGTTTCGAATATGTATCAGAAGGTAGATCTTGCTTGCAAGGTATAAGCTGTATGTTCTATGTGTTCTCTGAATACTCGTGTTAGTTGTTGAAAATAGATTTATACAGTGTGTTGTATTTAGTCACTGCCTTACATAAAAAGGGCGTTGTATTTAGTTGGGGTTACATTTAACCCGATTGAAAGTTGTATTTGCATAATAAATGACGTCCTAAGAACGGGCCCCTAGCTCAGATGGTCATCCCCATTCCCTAAAGTTTCATGCGCTCCAGGAGGTCCCAGGTTCGAGCCCCCAATGGCGTAATATTGCAGGACTTAACATGGAAGGTAGTGTTAGCTTGCCCCCCTTGTGACACAATCTCAGCCCCCCTATCCGCTTCGGCTCCCTTGGCTAGGTTACCCATGAGGCTCGCTGGTAGGTTAGCACGGCAACCTGTTCAATTAATGTAGTAGTATGTCGTTGGAGCTTTAGCTTGTTAGGCTTCCAACTAGTTTCATGTAATAATATTTAAATAGAAAATTATTTTTTTTTAAAAAAAATAAAATAATAACAATAATAATAAACCGGCAAGGAAAGAAGCCTCCCTAGGATTGCAGTCTACGGATGCAAAAGATCTTAAACCGGCAGACATTTTCGTCCACAACTTGGAAGATGGCGAAGATGTATGCTTTGACGTCACGGAGTCTCGCCATTCACCACTGATGTCGAACCCGTAGTTTTACCCCCGGGCCATGCAATCAATGCCGCTGTGAGCCGCAAATGTAAAAAAAATATTTGGATACATGTGCTGCCTTGGCTATGGGTTCAAAGCCCTAGCCTTTTCTACCCTAGGAGAGTTGGGAGAAGACTTAGTTTTGCTTCTCAAGAGATTAAGAAACTGCCTAACCAACAATGATGCAAATTTTAAATTTGGTAATTCTTTATTTCATAGATTAGGTATTATTATTCAAAAAGGTGTAGGCGCCCAAATCGTAGCCCGGTTGCCTACTACCGCCATGTATTGAATCTTCTGTGTTATAATAATAATAGTATAATAATAATAATAATAATAATAAACCCTAAAAAAATAAATAAAATAATAATAATAACAAAGTAGTGCACGTCGCAGGGATATCAGTTTTGCGCCTTGGCTTTCTCAACTTTGGGTGAGCTTGGAGAAGACCTTGTTATTTTGTTGAGGAGATTGAAGAATTGTCTTACCAACTACGATGTTAACAACAAAGTAGGAGCTTTCTTTCCATAGGGTAGGTTTGGCTATCCAAAAGGGCGTTAGTGCACAAATTGTTGCCCGACTCCCGCCCATTCATGTACAAAATGACTTTGATTTTGTTTAATAAATTCCCCTGGGGGCAATATTTTTATAATAATAATAATAATAATAATAATAATAATAATAATAACAATAAAGAACGGGCCCCTAGCTCAGCTGGTCATCCCCGTTCCCCAAAGTTTAATGCGCTCCAGGAGGTCCCGTGTTCGAGTCCCCAATGGCGTAATATCACAGGAATTAACATGGAAGGTAGTGTTAATTTGCCCCCTTTGTGACACAATCTCGCCCCCTCCCGCCGTTTCGGCTCCCTTGGCAAGGTTTCCCATGAGGCCCGCTGGTAGACTAGCACATCAACCTGTTCAATTAATGTAGTAGTATGTTGTTGGAGCTTAGCTTGTTAGGCTTCCAACTAGTTTCATGTAATAATAATGATCTATAATATAGTAACAAATTATTTATAACAATAATAATAACAATAATAACAAGAACGGGCCCCTAACTCAGCTGGTCATCCCCCTTGTGACACAATCTCGACCCCCATCAGTTTATGCTTTTCTTGCTACATAAACCAAAACTCGGTTTATAAGAAAAAATTGAGTCCGATCTTCTTCCATACTTTAAACTTATTTCTCTCTGCTTTCGTCTCAGCTCTCAAAAGCTTCGTCGGAGCTTCAATTTTACAGGTAAATCTCAATAACTACTTCTTATTTTGCAAACCCTAGAAGTATGATTCGGTCTTTTGATCTTTAAATCTTTTGGATCTAAAGAAATATATATGACTTACATTGTTAGGGTTTATTCTAGCTTTAATATGAATTTGTTCTGCTCGTATCTTGTTTCAATTTTGTTGTAGAGTTTTTTTCTCGTTCAATGTTCAAAGTTGTTTAAGCTCTCTCATGGAATAGGGTTTGTGAAACCCTATTATGTAGTGAACTATGTATAATTGATTTTTAATTTAGGGCTCTTATGTTGGGAATTGAAAAAACTTGCTTAGCTATAGTTGGTTAATATTGCGAGATTGAAGAACTGTCTATGATCTTCGTGGGTTATTTTTAATTACTTAGAAGAATTCAGTGTCTAATTGCTTAGTTGAAAAAAAGATAGAACTGCCAGGGGTAGTTTAAATTTAATTGAAAATGTGTGAAGGTTACAGAAAGAATCTGATGCCAAAGAGAATGTACTGTTTGTGCACTTGAGTTCCAATATTGACTAGTGTCTGAGTTTGGTATGGGCAACTTTACCAGTTTTACAATTTCATCTGCAGCATTCATATTGCGTCAAAGCTGCAGTCAAAATGTGATTGTGTGAGACCCATTTAGGGTACCTTAGGTGTATAGTGTTTATCTATTAACGCTTTCAGTAGTTTACTTGTAGCTTTTGTTTTTCACAGGATTGGAAATTGTCTATCTTAATCTTCTTGAAATTATCTTTTCTTCGTACTAGAAGAAGGTTTCTACCTTGAGATAGTAGTTTTATGGATTCTCAATTCTGATGTTAAGTTAAGGTGTGGAGTCATACCATCATTTGTAGTCTAACTATTCAAGCAATCTGAGCTAGTCTTACTACTCCTGCAGCTTTGCAGCTTGGCAACTAAGGTAGTCCTGAGTCTCCTGACATTTTGACAAGTGGGCTTGCGTGTCTGGCCTCTCTGGGCTATTTTTGTAGAATCCTAGGCTGTTTATTCAATTTCCTCTGCAGCAACTCTGATCCATTAACAACTTTAGGTATTAATATCTTACATTGACTTAATCATTTCTTCCTGATCAGTTAACTTCTTAACTTTCCCTTCAGTTCCCATTTAATGTGCTTCAGTATTGATTTATTCTGGTACCATATGTTGCCTACTGCGATCTTTCTTCTTTTATAATATAAAGTTCAGGCGACTTATAGATTCCGATTCCTAATAGTTCCTTTTTCAAGTGTTTTTTTTTTTATATATACACAAATATGATATATGTCATTTAAGTAAACATATCGGTTATCTTTTGCAGCTTTTATAACAATGTCTGGGAGATATGATAGTCGTACAACAATCTTCTCTCCAGAAGGGCGACTCTACCAAGTAGAGTACGCCATGGAGGCCATTGGGAATGCAGGTTCTACGATCGGTGTATTGTCCAAGGATGGTGTGGTACTAATTGGTGAAAAGAAGGTGACTTCCAAGCTCATTCAAACCTCAAAAACCACTGAAAAAATGGACAAGATTGATGACCACATAGCTTGTGCCGTGGCAGGAATTACGTCTGATGCCAATATCCTAATCAACACCGCCAGGGTAGCTGCCCAACGTTACACTTTCTCATACCAAGAGCCAATGCCTGTTGAGCAACTAGTCCAGTCTCTATGTGATACCAAGCAAGGATACACACAATTTGGTGGGCTTCGTCCTTTTGGTGTGTCATTTCTTTTTGCAGGTTGGGATAAAAATTATGGTTTCCAGCTCTACGCCAGTGATCCAAGTGGTAACTACAGTGGATGGAAAGCTGCAGCAATAGGTGCAAACAATCAAGCCGCACAGTCCATGCTTAAGCAGGATTACAAAGACGAGATCACTAGAGAAGAAGCTGTTGAACTTGCCTTGAAGGTTCTAAGTAAGACCATGGACAGCACTAGCTTTACTTCAGAAAAGCTTGAACTGGCCGAGGTGTTCCTCTCTCCTACTGGAGAAGTAAAGTACCAAGTCCGCTCCTCTCAATCGCTCAGTGAGTTTTTGATCAAGGCTGGAGTTACTCAACCAGCAGCAGAGTCTTCTTAATTTGCATCTGTTTTAGTGCAGAAACTTCGATTGGGAACCTCATGTTGAAGATTATTAGGTTTGGATTTCCTGTCGAACCAGTGATACATGAGTTAATGGGATTTTCTTGACTATAAATGCGTACTTTTTTTCTTCTCCATTATGGTCATATGATATTGTCCATTGTATGATAATGTCATTTAGTACGGTAATCGCCTAATCTGTTTCACCTTTCGGTTTGCTCTGCACTCCTCACAACTTTGTAGTTCTTTTTATGTGAAACAATCAGGCATCTAGTTCCTTGAACCCTATTTTGCAGATGTAGAAGAATAGAAGAATTATGTGGCCAGCGGCCAATGCGATTTAGAAGAATTTGGGTTCTGAAAAAAAGAGTGCTAAGGTGTAAATAAGTACAAGATAAATAGGAGAAACTGGACAACACATATGCCCAAAATAGAGGAACAGACAAACGGAATCTTTTGATCAACATCCAATTCCTATCTATACTATCTTCTTCTATGATAGTGTTATCAGTGTCAGTGTTATCAGTTCCTAAGCCAACTACAACTCAAACTTACTCTTCAAATTCTACTACTAAATCAATCACTAATTTCAGTTCAACATTATCGTCTTCTTCAAATATTTCTAGGGTTTCTCTTTCTTCTGACTTAACTCGTCGTTCTTCTTCTGTCTCTGTATTGCGGAACAAATCTTCATCATCGGCTGTTTCGGTATGTAATTTCATTAAGCTTACAATTTCGTTTCTGCAGTTATTGAATTTTGTTAACGTTGGGCTATCTGAAAAAACAGTGATAAATTCTTTAGCTGCCATGTATTCATGTGTGAGTTGAAATACAAAACTTCTTTCAAATTTTTCTACCTTTATCCTGTAATATAGAATCAGAATCAATTACGACGTAGTTAGTCACGCACTTGTACAGTGCTCGTTTTGATAATGTATAAATTGATCTCCACTGACATGATAAGTAAAGCATATATGGACTAATGGAAGGGGTGAAAAGATGACTTTGTCAAGTAGGACATGATGGGAACCTAAGAAAGTGTTCGCGATGGGAAATGCTCAAATGGGTTAAACTACCCTTGTTATAAAGGGTGAAGATCTTGGAGTCAGGTGACATTGTTAGGTTAACTTTAGATTTAAGTCCCACCTGTTGAACAGTTTGTTTAGTTACTAGGAAAGGGGCGAGAAGTATAGACATACCTTACATGCTGATTTGAGTGGTTGGTTCTAATGCATTGCGAAGACGGGCATTTGTATCTTTGTGTTTTCGGTGGACTCCGATAAGAAATGAAGAACAATGAGCCTCTGTCTTGTAGGTTAATGACAGTGATCTCATGAGAAATTTTTTGATGGGGGCTTTTTTTGAAGGGGGTGGGGGACCAGTGATATGTTGACACATGCACTTGATATCAATGAATTTTGTTTCCAAAAACACCAACACCAATTAAGAAAACAAATTTTCTCTCCAAAAATAAACTTCTTTTATATTTTTGGAAACAAAATTCATTGATATCAAGTGCATGTGTCACCATATCATTGGTCTCCAATGCCCCCCCCCTTAAAAACGCCCCCTTAGCGAGTGTATATTTCAGAGTGTATATTTCACAATTTAATCTCTACCCTTGATTTAATTTAGGGAGTTATGTAACGAGGGTTGTGATTCTAAACATGGAGGGTAATGGGGTCATCCGTTAAATAATCAACTAATCAGAACAATATGTGAAATATACACTCGTTAGAGGAGTGTGAACAAATTTGGACTCATCAAAAAATTTCTCGTGATCTCATAGGGTAAACCTGCATATTTGGAGGCATCCATGTATGTGGATTATCTTTGTTGTCAGAAGCATGATATTTGTTGTTCTTATGGGTCGAAATACAAAATTAGAAGAAGAAATAGAGAGCACCAGAATTTGTAATTGAGTACTTTTGTCATAATGGTATGAGAGGGGTTATTTACCCAATACCGTGGTATCTTGTCCATTTATTAACTATGTAGCTTTGTGTTTGTTTTTGTTATGTATGTGATCCTTAAACAAATCTCATAACTACTCTTAACGTGGTTTACTACTGTATCGTGTAGATTGTGGCAGCTGCAAAATCAAAACCAGAGCCTCTTAGGATTATGATATCTGGCGCTCCTGCGTCAGGAAAAGGAACTCAATGTGAGCTTATAACCAAGAAAGTAAGTTGCAATTTTCAAAAGTGTTCCATGCTTTTCCTATTTTGTGTTCAACCATGTAACACTCAGATGAATTGGTGGTGTCGCATATTATTATAACCATGTATGTATACCTTTAGATTTGCTTATCATATCTTGAAAGTAATGTTTTACTAACTCCACATAGTTAAGGCTATTTTAACAGTTGTATCTTGTTGCATTCTTACTGCTGTTGTTAATTGTACAAAAGGTCTATACGAAAGATGTTCTGATGGGACTACCTGTCATGTGTAAATTACAGAAACTTTAAGTACACTGTTCGGGAATTAATTACTTATAAGTATCAGGGCATGCGCGCATATAGTATTTATAAGATATAGGACCATGTGATTATGACTGCTGGACGTCTTGATTTTAATCAACATAAAATTTATCGTTAGATCATTTGCATGTGATCACAGACAGATGAACATACCCTGACAAACTTGAAACAGTGATTAAGATATTTTTACAAAAGTGACTTGTATAAAAGGTCTACCCGTACTATAAAGATGACACCTCGTATCCTAAGTAAACCACCATGTTGAATGGTCATGTGATTGTTGCACACAGTCTAACAGTTACGAAATTCAAGGGACTCAATGTTGTCCAGATTGAGTTGCCCTTGCTTTTGTAACGTATCAGGAGCTTTACTAGATGGTGAACATCATATGGAAGTTTTAACAAGTTTTCAGGATTGCCTTAGACTCCAATAAAATAATCACATTCAAGATAACTAGGCTGTTATCCTTGTTGGATGAATTCCAAATATCAATTTCAATGATTTTCAAGAAACCATTCTTTGATAATTTGCATATATGATGTACATATAATCATGTAAGCTGTAATTATTTGAGAATATCTCCATACTTTCAGTAGATTCACTTATCTAGTTGGTATGAAGCTTGTTTCTATCCTTCCAGGATTTACCCTCTTCCCTTTACATGTTTTGAGTAGGTATGTTCATATACATCGGGAACATCACGTGTAAGTGACTGTATGCGTTATGAATGATTTCATGTTAAAATTTCCCCTAAAGAGGAACAGATTAAATCAAGTCATCCTTATATGTGCAGTATGGATTGGTGCATATTGCCGCTGGAGATTTATTAAGGGCTGAAGTTGCAGCCGGAAGTGAAAATGGAAGCGAGCCAAAGAATTTATGGAGAAAGGACAGCTGGTCCCTGATGAGATAGTTGTTATGGTACACTTTTTTTCGTCCCAATTTCTCTCTGTTTTGCTAATATCTTGTTTCTATGCTTCGTTTTCACTGACTTCTTTTGCGTTTTCTAGATGGTGAAGGAACGACTATTTAGACCAGATTCACAAGAAAATGGCTGGCTTTTGGACGGATATCCCAGGAGTTTGTCTCAAGCAATGGCGCTTGAGGACTTTGGAATTCGCCCAGACCTTTTCATTCTTTTAGATGTAAGATTTCTCCTCCTGTGATACTAGTCTAACTGATCTACGCTGCCAATAGATGAAAATAAACACACATGCCCTTGTAAATGTGATGCTGGTGGTTTCCTGAGGAGATTTTGGTCGAAAGAGTGGTTGGTCGAAGGCTTGATCCAGTTACAAGAAAGATATACCACTTAAAGTATGCTCCTCCTGAAACTGATGAAATTGCTGCTTGGCTTACTCAACGCTTTGATGATACAGAAGAAAAAGTACGTAGAACGATCTGTTTAGTTCCTTGCACATCTCAGAATTCTAATATGATCTTTGATTATAGTTTCCATTTATCTCCTTCTGTTAAGAGTTCCACACCAACAGGCGCAATTCAAATTTGGATTATGTTTCAACCAAGGCCTACGCGTGCCGAATCCCTGTTGTAGGCACTACAGTTGTGTTTATATCAGCTTTGACTAAACGCATTACTGCTTCTTTCTTTTTTGGCTTTGAAGGTAAAATTGCGGTTGGGCACTCATCATCACGTGGAAGCTGTACTTGCGGCATATGAAGACATAACAATCAAGGTGTGAAATATCATGTTTTTCCTTGTATTTTTGTTCTAGGTCAGCCAAAGATGTGCTGCCTAACTTGTGACTTAGTTTATCTTTGTTTTTATCTAACCACGAAACTACTAGAGGTTGGGTGCACAGTTGAGAATGAATTGATTTTTGTTGATCCATGTGATACTAAAGTTAGACAATCATTCCCATAGTTTTACAAAGAAATCAATCGCCACACACTTATTCATTGTATCTCGTATATTCCAGAGGAATCTTACCCCAATCTACTCACTTATTGATATCAGGTCAAGGGAGATGGTCCCAAAGAGGAGGTTTTTGCCAAGATAGACAGCGCACTGTCAGAACTTGAGCAAAAGAAAACTAGTCCTGTGTCAACAAATGTATGATTTCTTAACATTGTTGTCTTTTACTCGGCTGTGTCAAGGATGAAGCTTCCTGCTTACCTTCATGGGGTATTACTATCTGATTAAGTCCTTGCTCGAGCTGAAGCCAAAAGATTGTACAATACTTTCTTTTAGGTAGTCGTGATCTTAACAAGGCTATTCAATATTCTTTCTTTTGAGAATGCAAATATTTACACAAAATCAATCACAAAATTGGTCAAAAAGACCAAAATCAACAATTTCACAGGTGAAAAGATACTTAGGTTTTGATCTCTTTTTTAAATAGCCAAAATTAGAAATATATTGTTTAAAATATTTTGGGATGTAACCTAGTTTCATCCCTTCCATTTTCAAATATTTTTTTTCTTATTTTTTATTTTACACAGATGCATCCAGGTTTCATCCTTGCTATTTTTAAGTATAAGCCGGGATGAATCCGGCCATCCTCGCTATTTTTTTTCATTTATTATTTCACCCGTACTTTTTTTTACTCGTCCATTTGAACCGTGTTTTAAATTTTTTTGGACAAATGACGTATTTTCTCAAAATCAATTGTTTGATGTTATATTGTATTGCAAGCATATAAATTTCATTTGTTTTAGTAAAAGTATTTTGTTTGAGTAGGGCCAAAGGCAAATTCAATGTAATGAACATATATCAGCAAACAAAAAAGTAATCAAATGGAACAGTTTTTGTGTGTTTGTACTTTGTACCATTGAAATTAACTCGGTAGAAGTTCATACTTTATTCGTATAAAATCATGATTAACGGATGAGGTTTGGACGGTATTGTCGGTTATGATGATTTTCATGAACCATGCTAAACCAAAAGGACAAACTTGGAACATTGTCTAATCACACTACCCAGTCCCTTCAGTACTCAGCTGGTAACGAATTGGATTTGAGAGGGCACCAGTTGTTCCCATCCAGGAAACGTGATAAGTGATCCCAAGGGCACCATTTGGGTAATCTTATCGCCTTCTTGACAACTAGAAGTTGAAATGCTTTTGAATCAAGTTTTTTAGAAGTTCAAAGCAAAAAAAAAAAACTTTGCTTCACAAAACAATTATTTTTTTAATTTTTGGAAGTGATTCTGGAATTTAAATCCTACTTTGGATTGGTGATTTCACAGATATATAGTCAGTATATAAATATTGGTATATAAACTCATCAAAGAACGTAACCAAAAACGAAAGTTAAAACGAAGAAAAGATCATCCAGAAAGAAACTAAAACTACCATCAAAGCATAAACCTTACGATTACCGGTACTGATATTGAGAAATCATTCGAAAGCCCATTGGTTCTCCTTCCTAACCTCCTCTTCTTCCTCTGGGGTGAAGTCATTCTCAATGTTGAACTTTTGGCGGATCTCCTCTGGTGTCTTGCATGCCTTGATCATATCCGCAACTGTCTGGCACGTCAGGTCCAATAAGCTCTTGATATCCAGATAATTTGCCGCTAAGATAACATCGAACAGGGTAGTCTTCGAATCCAACTTATTAACAAACTCAGCATCCCACTTCTTAAGATCTTCTTCCGCGGCACCAGCATCTCCTTGAGGAGGGGTTTCAACGTGTTTCTTACAATACTCGACGACAAAACTCATGATTTTTCCTGTAACGTTTGGTAAAGGTACACCATTATCAGCACATCCATCTTCAATCATATGTTGAATCGTATTAGATTGAAGAGCAACAGCTTCTTCAACCACAAAATCTTCTCCATCAGAACTCTTCAAGGTAAACATCTTCTTTGTGTCTGCCATAATAATCAAACGAAACAATTACTGAAAGCCTGAAAAAATATTCTGCCTCAAGTGCCTCCGCTTCCTATCTTGCTATGGGAGCATCCCTTTTATATAACTAGGTTAATGACGGTCATCAGAGATCGACGGAGTTCAACGCGTCGGGAAACAAAACTTACACGTGTACGTATAGTAACCCTTCTCTCCAGCGACAAATCAGAGGTCTCGTGAAAATCTCCGGCACAACCTCCCACAAAGGATTTCATCATCATGCGTCCAAGAAAAAGGCCCAAGGTTTACTTGGCTAGGAAAACTAGTAGGAGGAGAGGAAGAGGAGCCACCTTTGAATGAAGACGATGACCTGGAAATTGAAGCTAGCATAAATCAATTGGTTTAGTTTGAAACGGTTGATAAAGTGATAAACTCAAGAGGAGCATTGACTCGAATTAATAAGGGCAAAGATGGTATATTATAAATTTTTATTTCTTCTCCCTAAATTTTTCATTGACCAAGTATTGACTCGAATTTAACCGAATTTTTTCCCTCCTCAAATCCGTTTTTTCCCTCCTAATAACAGGACTCCAATTTTTGTGAACATTCATCCGTTCACATAAGTGTATACTTAACATGGATACAGAAATAATTCAATATTACATTAATAAAATCTCAATATAATCAATGATATTTGATATTTTTAATATCATAGAAAATAAAATGATTTTCGATTTTTGGATTGCTACGATGGGGAGCGTCCTATGCCAAATAGACGCAATCGATGTTAGTCGGAGATGAAAAGGCATCTCCAAAGGGTTTGATGGTTCACATAAGACACATTCATTCCCATTAGACACTATTGGTGTCTTTTGGAAGTGAAGATGCATCTCCAATAAGAGGCGCGCATGAGTCCCTATAAGCAAGTGATTATTTGTTTCATTCAAACATGGAAAAAACACATCAAAATTTATGATCTCTTTTCTCTCTAAGCATCATCGATTCTTAATATTGTGTGTTATTGATTTCGTCAAAGGAGTATAACTCTTGAACTCAACAACTTTGTTATAGGGCTTCATTGTATCCCCGAAAACATGATTTCATTGACCGATTATACTAGTCAATTATTTGGGAATGGTCGAAATATTTGATGAAAAGAATCGCAAGGCCTTGAATCCATGTATACAACATTTCTCTTAGTGTTTCATCCTCTCTTTTAGCCCAATTTTTTCCAACAAATGACTCCCACAGACGTAAGATTTTAATCTTTTCTTAAGAGGTCTTCAAAGGTAATTAATTGCTCATTAAGTGCATCTGCGGATGCAACCGTGCTTAAGCGATAAATGAACAATCATTATTTCTGAATTGCTTGATTCATGCATATATACTCAAGGTTCATGTGTTTTGTTCCTTTTGTATAATGCTGCAAAGCTAAGACGATAAATTTCAGGAATGCAGAGACAAACCTTAAGTCTCTAAGTGTTGCAGACATATATAAATATTCAAACTTAATAATGGGAGTCGTATAAGATGATTAATAAGGGGAAAGCTATTTTCACCAGAGGGAAAGACGATTTTGGGGTGTATTTAAAAAAGCTTTCCCTCCGTCAAAAATCTGATAGCCAAATACCATGAGCATATACAGCAAGTATACAACAAGTATATATACAATTAACACTTCACAAAACGCAAAATTTATTAGTTTTGAGTTCGTGGGTTCGATTCCGACTACTTAAGCTCAAACCCTCAAACTAATAAATAAAATAGTGGAAATTGAATTATTGTCCCTCCTTTTGATGGGCCTTCACAAATATCCCTAAGCCTCTTTATAAATGTCCCTAGTGGTATATAATAGAAATTATCAACAAAAAAAAAATAATTCTCATAGTCCCATTTTTAACCTTTTTGTATCTTATACTCGGCTTCTTCTTTATTTCTCACTCGGAAAAAAAATCAACGGAACTCACCAGCACCATCTTCATCGCTGCACCACCACCACAATTTACATGGATCAACTTTCATTGTTGATCAAATATAGTGGATCAACTACCATTGTTGATCCACTAAATTGGATCAACTTCTACTGTTGATCCCTTTTTTTTTGGATCAACTACCGTTGTTGATCCCCTAAACTGGATCAACTTCTACTGTTGGTTTTATTTTTATTTGGATCAACTATTGTTGTTAATACAAAAATATCTGAACCAGTGGTGGCGGGGGTGGTGGTGGCGTAATGATGGTGGTGAAGGAGTGGTGGTGGGATATTAGTGGTGGTGGAGGTTGGTAGGTGGTGGTGGAATGGTAGTTGAATGTTGGTGGTGGTGAAGTGGTAGAGGAAGAAATTTTTGTTCCATTTTGAAATAAAGGAAAATATTATATGGGTGAGGGTATTAAGGTAATCCAATTTTAAATGGATAAGGTTATTAAAAAGTAGGGACATATTTATCGTTGTATAAGGATATATTTATTGGGTTTCAAAAATAGGGACATATAAATAATGTACCCAAAATAATATCTTAACAAGGGCATACACCTCCCAGTGATGAACAACAACATTTCAAACGATTGTGACATTTTCATTGGCTAACTTGTAAGCCATCGTGCAATGATTCATAAGATGACGGTCGTCCGTCTCCTAAGATGGGGTCGTAGTTTTTATCATTCCTAATCATCACGACCCCGTTTCCTTAGCATCATGAGTAGAGAATGATTTTAGGACATAAGGCAAGATTAGTACCTAAAATTCTAGATAGCTTTCCTGTTATTTTTTCTTCGATTCCGGCATTTAGCTAACATATATCAACAGCTTGTTATATGTTCTACATCAGAATTAACACTATGCAATATCTGGGAGGCTTCCTTAATTTCATACTTTGATTTCTTATGCTTGTAGACTACATGTTCCTATCTTTATAAGGCAAGGCCTTCTTATTAACACACGTAAATTATCTTTAAAATTTACCATTAATAAAGGTTATTTTCATATGGTAATGCAACTCTTAAGTCATACTGAGCTACTAATAATACCATGATAATTCTAATATTTCTTCGACACGAGAGAAAAACTTATTTATAATCAATTGCATCATTTCTTTGGCTATAAGTCGGGCCATATATCATTTAGTTATGCTATTGCAATCATGCTAGGGATGAAAGACAGGTTGCACATGTTGTTTGTGCGTTCGAGCAACTAAATAATATCCCGGACTTGACGTTCGACCATTGATTTTATCTCACATGTAACATGAATATGTTAATCAAAATTATTATACACGTAGTAGTTTAATTGTGAGTCGGAAACAAAGTTTACCATCCTATATCAAATCAAATAAATTCTTGTAACCAAATAACTAAAACAACATGAATAACTTTATTTCGATCTCTTTGATACCTTCTTAATGTTGGTTCATGTGGTTGTCAGCAATTTCGTTATTGACAGTAGTATATTATGGAGTATCGGATCAGTAAAATGTGGTTCATTATCTAACAGTTCGATAATGAGAAGATTCATAAAATTTGTAGAAGTCTTGGATCTAGGGATAATTATCCCGACTTCTCGACCAATAGGTATAAGAGTAAATGGGTGTAAGAGTCAAATTATACTCCCTGCGTTTTTAGAAAGTGGTACTTTCATTTTTTTCAATTTGGCCTATTTTTAGGCTAAAAAGAAAAAGTGAAAGTACCTCTTTTCCAAGGGTATAATTGGCAAGCAAACTAGAATATAATATATCTAAAAATTCGTGCCTTGGAATTTTACAAATTTTATCTCGTTGGAAAGATTTTAAACAGATCCACACAATGAGTATAAACAACAATATCAAATTTAAAGTTTTTACGAAAAATTTGGAAGTGTTTATCATTTTAGGCACAATTTTCAAAAATAGATTTCATAACCATTATGCAAACCACCACAAAGGATGCATAACACATTATGTAAGCATCAACTAATTTTCCATTGCAACTAATAAATCGATGTACTCCCTCCATTTCAGGAAAAGTGATACTTAATTATCAAGAACAAATTTTTTAGGCACATTTTTTTTTGTACAATCCAATTGCAGCAGCATTTGCTTTTCTCTTCGGTCGGCCCTCCCACCGTGAAGCGGTCATCCTTAATTATCATGTAATTGTAAATCTTTGTTGCCTTATTTGGTATTTTCCTAATTGGATATATTAAGCCGAAGAATACTATACTGTTAATCAAAAACTCTTAATAGACCGCCCCCTTAGGATGGGTCTAATGTGATCCAACATCCAAGATTTGGCACTGTGGAAGTGTCGTTAATCCAGCTACAGTTCCCCTGATTCCTAGAGATTTGCGTGTGGCTTGGATCCAAGATGGAAGTAACCCCGGCATGCGGTTTGAAATAGCGTGTGCAAAAAGCATGAAACAAGGTTTCTAAACGCGTACCAACGAATATTCTAGGGAAATATTCTTCCGCACGCAGTTCCTAACAGCGTGGGACGCTGGATCAAACAGCGTATTTTACGTACGCTGGTTCAACTTGCGTGCCGGATATATATTTGTTTGACCTTTTTTTTGTACACTCAGTTTACACTCTTATGTTATACGACAAGTTATTTGCGTTTACTTTATCAGAGTGAGCCTTGGTTAACCATACACCACTATGAATGAATTGATATTAACCTAAGGGATACATGGATTGAATCAATAAAGACCTCAAAACGATAATTTAATCCTAGACTTAGATAAATTTCGGCGAAAGCAATGCAATACATATTACGTGCGTCAGGCATTTAAACCGTTATGTGACCATAATGGACGAGTTTTGTCTCGTGAGGGTTTACATAGAGGTATGCCCACAAAACCATTACTATCATGTTGTTGATGTGGTTGTTTTAATCTTCCGCTCCATCTTGAGGAGGATTTGGTGATGGTTGTATCGTGTTAAGTTCCGGGATATTAGCCTTCATGATTAGCATTGATAAAACACGAATTCTTTTCCCGTATCCCTGGCGTATTTCCTATTTGCATATCGCTCCTACACCAAAAAAAAAAAGTCATAAGTTGGTAAGTGTTTTTGTTGAAGAATAAAACCAAGTGGTCTGAGTAAAACGATAAATTGCTTACAAGCCTCTCAACTGTCCATAGTGGAGATCGGTTATGGGCAATATAAATTTCTTTCTGGTAACGAACGAAAACCCTCACCCCCTTTTTTTATTACTCCGAGCCTAGCCTTTATAGAAAAAGTTGTTCTTTGATGAATATTTGTGAACTGTTGTGTGTAATGTTCGAATACGCGGTTCCAAACCGTATTAGCCGGAACCCTGTGATGGTCAACCTTGGGAAGGGTAACAACACTTACCCACGCATTTGTGATTGCAACATCCTCTTCGACGGTATACCTAGCCATTCTTTGTGTGTTGTAGTTGCCGGATAAAATGGACTAGAAGAATCAATCTTCTGGGAGAAGATGTAACCAGATGGTTTAGAATATCTTATGTTTTGCACTATTCTTTTGGCCGGAGAAGAAGTCATTTTATAGAGTACCTTATGTAACAGTCATTTCATGTAGCGATGATGTGTAAGGCTTATCTTGTATTGCAAGTAGGTTGAGGAACCCGATAAAAACCACCCACATGTCAGACCCTTTAAATATTTTTCCTTTAATTTATCCTACCCAGTTAACCTTGTATGAATAAGTAATTCAGGATAAAATAATAGGAAGTGTTTAAATGATGACCGCTTTGTTTATCCCCAAATATATTTTTGGATACAACGTATAGTAGGAATTAAATCGCTTTGAAACATAATATAATTTACTTCATTAGTTTGAAATTATTACAGGTACGGTGAAACGATATAAAATTTCAACGATAGTAAACGAGCAACAAGCCTTTTTTAAATCGGTAGGTGTCCCCATCGGCAAAGTAGTATCTCGGGAGGGTTTACAAGAGGTATACCCACAAAACCAATAAGAACGATAATGTTACATTACCCCATGCGCCTTGCTATTATCAACGGGTTGAAGTTATCCACGGCATCCTTCAACATAAGGTAGCATTCATAAAACACGAATTTAATATTATTTTCTTTTCGGAACCGTACTTTCGTCATCCATTCCTACATGCAGATGAAGATATAACCATTAATTACGTCCTCAAAACTAATGTTTTACAAATAAGGAACGAAAGCAAAATATGCTTACGATATTATTTGGAATAGAACTACATGTGAGTCTTCTGAGCATCTTGGCTTGGATGATAGCATACATCCGAACATGTCTCGATTATTGATACATGATGCCTTACATCAAATGTTGTTCTTTGCTTAGGATTCGTAAAGTTTGTAACAAAATGGTTATGTACCGATGGCCAAAAGGTATCTTCATCCGTTTCAACTCCTTCTACAATCGGAACTGACCTCACTTCGATCCATGACGCTATAAATGCTCTTTGCTCCTCGGGGTTGATGTATGATCCATATTGCGTAATACAAATAAAAGATTAGAAGTAGTGATCAAATAAGATGTTAAAACTTGTGGTGTGTAATTGTCTTTACAAAGGACTCCTTTTATAGGATATTAAGGGATGAGTCCTCCCTCCGACACAGTGTAAATCAATGCTTGTGTTAACCGAATAGTATGATAGTGTTCTAGACACGGGTTTCAAAATTTCTGATCGGATGTGATAATTCAAGATGGTAGGGGGTTTCGGTCATAGGTGTATCCCCATCATCCAAGGGGTGTTTAAAACAGTAAAGGATGTTTATGAACAGTAAGGGGTCGGTTTAAAAATGTGTTCCAACCAATTCGTAAGTTGGAACCAACAAATGGCAGGGTTACCGCAAGGTATTTCACACTTCAAATTTAGTCCTTTCCTCTAGCCCCTTAGATCATAAGATATAAAGTGAGTTAGGTTTTTGAATTATTAGCTATGATGTACTTAGATGTTTATAATAAAACTCGTCATTATAATACTTGTTTGTTACATCATTACAAGAACAAGAAAAACACAATACGTAAGACCACATTTAACATCATAAATATCTTTCAACCAAATTAAAACGGATAATAAAACATAAAAACACAATGCTAGAGGACCAACAAAACCCGAAAGACAGAAATATTATAAAAAGACGACGTCATTGTTGTCTCACACGCAATTACACTTAGCCCTTGCATAAAGCCTTTCAACCACTAGGCGACCCTACTGGACGAGTTTGGTCTCGTGAGGGTTTACAGAGAGGTATACCCACAAAACCTGAAGAGATGGTGCTCATGTCTTAAGCTTCGGCTCCATCTTCTGGATTGCCCTGAAACGGAGGAGGAAAGAACTCAGGATCATACTCCCTACCAAATTGCGTCTTAAGTTTTTTCAAAAACCGCTCCATGTGTCCATATTTTTCCTTCCTCTTCATATGCAACTTGCCCTAGACGATATTGGGTGAAATTCATATTTGGTGTTAGTTTACTGATACTGTCTAAAAGAACATAAATAATAATTTTAAGAAAACTTACAGCCTCAGCAACGTTATATCCCCCAACAGCCATACCCCGGCAACGAACTCTCACATGACCGACGTATCTCTTAACATATTTTTTCAAGTTTGAAACCCGACACTGTATTGACTTGGTGCTTCTTGTGATGTCGTTGCCAATCGCTCGCTCTATATTCCCCTAGTATTCGGTCCCAAAAAAGTATCCCCTCCATCTCTCTGCCAATCAAAGGCTCAGTAGCAACAACACAAAATGCACGAATTAACGCGACATCCTCTTCGTTGGAAAATGCAGCCATATTGTGGTATGTAAAAGCAAGAAAAATGGGTATGCTAGAATAAAAAGGGAGATAACGAAACTAAGAGTAGTTTTGGGTGTTTCAGTTAGGCTTAATTTCTAGACTACTTATAGGAGGTCTATTATGTGTTTGGTGACAATACTTTTTATCAAGCATAGGTGGCAAAGAAACCCCTGCTTAATTCAAAAGACAATCACAGCTCAAAAACACCCAAAACGTTTCTCGAAGGTTGGTTACTTTTTTCCGGACAAACATATGTGGGTTCAATACTCAAATAAGGTGGTTGATTGAATCACGTGGTTAGGGATATCAAATAAAGAAAAAGGAAATCTCCAAAATTATGAAGATTCGTAACAAGATAAGTGGGTACAATACTCCAATAACTATCTTTGGACAAAAAACAAAAAAACAAAAAAACAAAAAAAAATCATTGTTAATAATGCATGGAAAAATACAAGGAAAATATGTCCTTTTCACATGACACATCAACATTGATTAACCAACAATATTACTTTCTCATTGTTACCACACACATTCACAAATTAAAAAGAAAGCCCGAAAATAGAAGGGAAAACTTAAATACTATAAATCCATGTCATTGTCGTCGACCCGCGATTACACTTAGCCCGTGTCACAAGCCTTTGAACCACTAGGCGACTCCTCTTGGACGAGTTTAGTCTCGTGAGGGTTTACAGAGAGGTATACCCACAAATCCCGTAGATTGATGTGCTTGATGTTTTTATATCTCGCCTCCGACTTGAGGAGGAGGGATATTAGCTGGTTGTACAAAGAGCTCTGGATCATACACCAATGGAAATTTTAATTTCATCACATCATAGACCGCACCATGTCTCCATCTTTGGTGAAATGGTCCATCTTCTTCATAATCCCTTCTACCTTCCTCGTACTAGATTTAAATTTATAACAAAAGTTAATACCATGTTTTCACTAACAAAAACAAACTTATAATGATTCTAAATTTAACTTACCGCGTTCATTGTCCCATCCATTGGGTAAGTTCATGAAATAACGCCTAACGAAACATACATATCTTCTAACTTCTATAACCAACATCATAACCCTCTGCTGCAATGAATGGTTACTCCTTACCGTGTCACCTTGCCATGTGGTTCTGTATTCTACTCGCACCCGATCCCAGAAGACAACGCTTTCTTGGTCGTTGCCAACTATTGGATCTAATCTAACGGAACACCATGCACCAATAAGAGCAACATCCTCATTGCTAGTAAATTTAGACATTCTTTAGTAAACTCTTACCCAATCGATAAGACAAATATTATACTTTAGGGGGAGATAAAAAAATAAGGTTTGTTGGTGCGTTTTATTTTAGATGAATAAAACTCTATTCATATAGTTCTCACTAATTGGCCTTTGGGGAAAAGTATGGTCACGTAGGGGACGACTATGAGGTCACATAGGGGTCGCCTATATTCAATTATTTTCACTCCATGGTAGTCCATAAACGTATGAGGAGATAAAAAAAAAATATCTACCACCTGACAAAATAACCAACAAGTACGGTTCGACACACCCCCAATTTATTATAATTATTTTTGGATTCTCAAACACATTGACACAAATAAAAACAAAAAAGGAAGGTACATGATAAAATCTAAGCGGATGTCATTGTCGCCTGACCCGCGATTACACTTAGCCCGTGTAACAAGCCTTTAAACCCTTAGGTGACCCTACTGGATGAGTTTAGTCTCGTGAGGGCTTACATATAGGTATACCCACAAAACCAGATTGTATGATATCATCGCGGTTGATCGTGTGTCAATCCGTCAAAAAATAATTTCACTTTCTTACGCACTAAATTTAAATGAAGCACAAGGTAAGGAAGAGTTCGTATCCACAGAGAGGCGTTTGTTGTTATGTAAATTTCAGTTTCTAAAATAACCCAAGGTATGTTTGTTGTGTTTAAGAAAATAAAAGTAATTGAAGCAAAGTAAATAGTTTGAGAAATCAATAAGGAGAGGATATTGGTCAAGGGATAGTATCATTCACAAACATGTATTTTCATCAATGATTAGAATTGGTATTTTAATCTCGTATTTACTAAAAGTCCTAGGATATCTTGATCGCAAGTATAACCCGTTAATTCCCTGTTTTCATCACAACCACATTAAAAGATGCATATGTGAATTCTTCGTCGAAAGCAACCTAAAGTGTAAAAGCACAATTAAGTTTAACTCCCTAAGAGCATTAAGTTTTATGGAATAAGACTCATCAATGCAAACGAATGTGTAAAAGCACTAGACGTTTTAACAAAAGTTATGATTCACTTGTGACTAGTAGGATGTATCACTACAAGCACTAACCACAATTATGCTACTTAGAATCGGGGATAAACAACTTTTTTCGTATTGAAAACCCTAATATAGCTCTAGAGATGAACACAAATCGGATTGATTCCGGACTCAACCAAACAAGTTTTCAAATCTTATAACACTATTAATTGTGAATCACAAACAATAATTACTGAGACAAAACTAATTCATTGAATCAAACGCATGTTGAAAAATCAACTTTTATCCCATAACCAATAATAAGTTTATCTACTCATAGCTATGGAGTTCATCATCATCAATATTCAATAATAAACAAGGAAGAAGAAGAACACAACCAAACCCTAGAAGCATAAACAAAACGGCTCTCCCAAAATTCCCAAGAAAAAGATCTCATGTGTTGTAGAAAACCTCCCTTTTATAGCTTTTCTCCAACTTCTAAAATTAGGTCTAGTCTTCAAAGTCCATTAGGTGAGAGTCCACCAAGCCCACAAGAAGGAGAAACCCGTGGGAAAATATGTCCCAAAAACGGTCGCCGGAAGTCTGGGATTGTGGCCGGAATCCTGCCGGAAAGTCGTCGGAAAACAGCCCCGGTGACCGGCAAAGTCCGCCCGGTCACCGGTCAACGGGTCGGATCGGGTCAAAGGGTCGGATCGGCGAGTCAACTCGGTTAAGCACCGAGTCAGGGGGGAGTCAGGTCATGACTCAGATGTGAGTCAGCTGTTCTGGCTGACTTAACTTGGACAGGCCAGGCTGTTGCATATACCTAAGTTGTAATGCACAAAGATGGTGCATACCCAGCCATGATGGCCTTTTACTGCAACAGCCTTAGTAACACCTTATTTTTCTCAGTCTCTTCTTCCCAGCTTCATTAGCACACCTTCTAATACTCAGGCCATACTTCAATATCACAATTCCGATTTTCCCCGCGAGTGCTCGCATCATTGCCATGTCTTGATCGAAGCTCGGACTTAATTTGCTCAATCCCAACACCCGCAATAGCTCTAGCACCGACTTTTGACACTTCAAACTTCCGCCACAACCCCAACCGCAACACCGTTGGCTCCATCTATCCCGCCCCAGAACCTTGAAATTAAATTGCTTCAGTCCTAGGCATACCACTAGGCGCATCGAGTCGAGCCACTGTCACTGTCACTAACTTCATTACACATCACCTTTACTGAACTTTATCAACAACTCGGTTCCAACTCCACACCCAAACATTGCCTCATTGCACTAAAATCCCCCGTCCCAGCAAACACAATACCACCATTGCAACCACAAAGATCAGGCCATCATCAATATCTTCATATTCATAACCACTTCGCCTTGCTCCACCAATGGACATCATCGATTCATAGCCACCTGTCGCCCAACACACATAGCAGCGAGCCCATTACTATTCTCTCACTTCCATGACCACTTCACTCCCAGCCATGATGGCTGAGCCAATGCACCAATTTCCTTAGACTGCACCTGTTGAATCCCAACAATCAACCACTGCAACAATGCCAGTAGCCGCAGCTTCACCTACTGCACCTTGTACTCAACCAAGCAGCTCCACCTGCAAATCATCTACACAGCCTAAATATTCATCTGAACCAACTTCACCACCACAGCTTCAGTTCCTCTGACTTGTAGCTGAGAACAACAGCTCTTCCTGAGTTCCTCAACACCTGCAGCTCCCCATCTAGGCCTTTTAATCCATTACAGGGCTTCATTTCAATCACCAGCTACAATGTAACCCGCCTGTAACACCCGGGCCACCGCAGATATAACACCCGTAATTCCATCTCAGCTAGTCATTGCCTGAGACTCAGCTCATGACTCCAATTTCACATTTCAGGCTACCAATAATGCCACAAACCCAGTGTTTAATTCCTTCTCACATTTTCAGTTTAGACAATTCTAACACCTACTGAGCACAAAACCACCTCAAGCAGCCACCAATTCCTTCCTTTCTGTAGCTCAATCTCCCTGCCCGATTTAATTCAAACCCTGTTGATTTCTTCTCTAATTCTTTCACTCAGTTCAACATCCACTGCAATTTCATGTTCTCTATTCCAACAATACCACCACAAAAAACCCAATTTGTCTTTGAATCAACAAGAAGATCTCAACCTTGGTTACCAACCAGCAATCCCATCTTCAGTGCATCATTAATCTCCATCAAATTCGTACCAATCTTCAAGCAATAGCAGATCATTGAACTGCAATCAAATCCGTCTCCTTCTCTTGATTCACTCTTTAACGGCATCAGTACATAACCTCTTGATCTGGATTTCGAAATCCCACTGCAAATCATCACAGTTCCAACCTTGCCATATCTTCGATCCAGATTCAACAACAACAACCACTACTCGTTCTTCTTTCTCGTTCTGCCCTGAAGTTCATTTATCTTCACTAATTCCTCTCTGTGAACTCGATCCATGGCTGCATAGCAGCCTTTTTTTCTCTGAATTTCAATCCCACAGAAACCCTAACAGCCACTCTCTGTGTTCGAGCCCTAATGATTGAGAAATGAATTCTCATCTGAATTCTATACTGTGTAGGAAGTAGACTTGATATTGGCACCCAGTACGTATAAGGGCCACCTCCAGTACTTTTGGCCCGTCGGTTCGGATAACAAGCACAGCCCTAATTCTCTATCCAACTGTCGCCTTTAGACAACTAACGATTCATTCTTCCGCTCCTTCGCCGCGTTTCTGCCTGCTCCACATATAGCTCGCCTGAGAGATGACAATTTCGCCCTTTGGCCCAATTTGGATAATTTCTTCTTCTTTTCCTCCGTGCGACTCCAGAGTACCTAATAACTCAAAAACACACATAAGATACATAATTTACAAGAAAACTCGCAAAGAAAGCATAAATACTAGATATTAAATACGGTGTATTCTACACCTATCAAATTCCCCCACACTTAGACTTTGCTAGTCCTCGAGCAAATCAAACAAAACAATAAAATACAACAACTCCGTGTCGTCGAGGCTACGGTCACTTTTAGCGTAAATAACAAGCCTTTAAACCCCTAGGTGTCCCTAGTGGACGAGTTATAGTCTCGTGAGGGTTTACTAGAGATATACCCACAAAACCTATATTTCAAACTCCGTCTATTCGTGACAAATCAATGAACGAATCCAAAATGACTACAGGAGGAGGTACCTTGCAAATTCAATTCATATATTAGTAAAAACTCTAATTAGATAGTCGAACAAGCCACAATACTCGGAAACTAACAAACCACAATCACAATGAAAGATTAAGAAGATGGATAAAGATGTAGATGTTGGCGAATATTCTCAAGTGTTCGATGTTTCCCATATCATGCAAGGTCATTTGCTAAGATGAACCTAATCCTATTGGATTGAGCTACTTAAATCTTTGAATGCTACATCAAATCAATTGGCATATACAAGGGAACCAAAAGTGACTTTATTCAACACAATAAAAAAAAAAAAAAAAATTTATATAAGATTGGATCAAATCGGATCCAATTTTTAGAGACGGCATGATTAGATCTTTTGGATCCAAGCGCATGCTTCTTGTCGGCAAGTACATGATAGTTGCCTTGGATCCTGCATTCCACGCTTGTTTAGGCGACGGAGACGGGGGACTACGTTTCACACATCTTGCTATTCCCAAGTGTCTTTTTATTCCGTTTTGGTCTAATTGGTCGGTCTTTTTTTTTTTTCTTTTTTCATAAATTTTTCATTTTTTTTTTTTTTTTTTTTTCTTTTTCTAGTAACTCAACCACTCTATTTCATCCTAGCAGTAATAACACGTCGATGTTTAGTGACCCACAAAAGCACTTAGAGAACAATAGATAAATATGGAAAAAAATAAAAATAGAATGTGATATGGTGATATTCCGAGATATGGTAACAACTATCATGTTAATTTGTGATTTCTGAGCTATATTCGTCCCTTTTAGTTAATTGGTTCCTCAACTCCTGCATTCAAAATGGTTCCATCCACTAATGGTGTCATCCTAAAGGCACAAGTTCTAGATTTCGGAGTTCAAAAAGCACAAATTTTTCTGTTTTTCTATTTTTCTGAATTTTTTTTTTTTTTTTTTTTTTTATACATAAAACAAACTAAAACATATAAATGCTCCCCCACACTTAAACTTTACATTGTCCTCAATGTAAATTGAATCATCCAAAGTAAGTCAAGGTGGGAAATCCTAACAAGAAATCAGCAAAAACAAAGTAAAACTAAAAACAAGAAAAGAAATAAATACAAGACAAGAAATACTCATCCTTTGGGTTGCCTCCCAATTAGCGCTTGGTTTAAAGTCGTCGGCCGACTATCTCCTTGCTTTCTATGACTCCTCCGGAGGAGCACATCCACAAAGTTAACTCCTTCCACCACTTCGAAGTGAAGTTCTCATAATATGGTTTCAACCGGTGCCCATTAACTTTAAGTTCTTTCCCCGTAGCTATACTACGAATTTCCACCGCACCATGAGAAAACACATTAGTAACAATAAAAGGTCCGATCCATCGTGACCTTAATTTACCCTAAATAAATGCAAGCGAGAATTAAACAAAAGCACTTTCTCGCCCTATGCAAAATTGTTTCCTAGAAATCATGTTATCATGGAATGCTTTCGTTTTTTCCTTATAAATGCGTGAACTTTCAAATGCATCATTGCGAAGCTCCTCTAGCTCTTGGAGTTGTAACTTCCTTTGCTTTCCCGCCCTATCCACCTCCATGTTGCATTGTTTAATAGCCCAAAACGCCTTATGCTCAATTTCCACGGGTAAGTGACAAGGTTTACCATACACAAGCCTAAAAGGAGACATTCCAATAGGTGTTTTATATGCGGTTCTATACGCCCACAAAGCATCATTAAGTCGCATGCTCCAATCCTTCCTTGTTGGGTTCACCGTCTTTTCTAGAATTGATTTCACCTCACGGTTAGACACCTCGGCTTGTCCATTGGTTTGGGGATGATAAGGTGTTGCAATCTTATGCGACACATTGTACTTCCTTAACAAGCTTTGCAAGAACCTGTTTTTGAAGTGAGAACCCCCATCGCTAATTATCGCCCTTGGAATGCCAAACCTTGCAAAAATATTAGCTTGCACGAAGTCTGAAACAACTTTAGAATCATTAGTTGGGGTGGCTTTAGCTTCCACCCATTTCGAGACATAATCAACCGCAAGTAAGATATAAAAATTCCCATGGGAGTTGACAAAAGGCCCCATAAAATCAATACCCCATACGTCAAAAACTTCAATAAATTGAATAAAAGTTTGTGGCATTTGATTTCGGACACCTAGATTGCCGGTTCTTTGACACCTATCACAAGTTGTACAAAATATATGTGCATCCTTAAACAAAGTTGGCCAATAAAAACCACTTTCAAGTACCTTGTGCGGTTCTCTTACTCCCAAAATGTCCTCCGCAAGCATAAGAGTGACAAAAAGACAAGATAGAGTTAAATTCGATTTCGGCACGCACCTTCGTATTACTTGGTCACTACCATGTTTCCATAAGTATGGATCATCCCATATGTATTGGTTCCCTAACCTCTTAAGTTTGTCCCTCTCGGCCACGAGACAAGTTCTGGGATTTGTTTAGAAACTAAGTAATTGACAATATCGGCATACCATGGTTCTCCAAAGGCAATTAAGAAAAGTTGCTCATCCGGAAACTTTCACGCAACAGGATAGTCTCCTTGTCCACAGCAATTCGGCTCAAATGATCCGCAACGGTGTTCTCAATCCCTTTCTTGTCTTTGATTTCAATATCAAACTCTTGCAAGAGTAAAATCCACCGTATGAGCCTCGGTTTCGCCTCTTTCTTTGTAAGCAAGTACTTAAGCGCTGCATGATCAGAAAAGACAACAACTTTTGTACCAATTAGATAAGAGCGAAACTTTTCTAAAGCAAAAACAATGGCTAATAACTCCTTTTCAGTGGTGGTGTAGTTTTGTTGAGCCTCATTTAACGTTCTAGAAGCATAATAGATAGCATGAGGAAGTTTCCCCACACGTTGCCCAAGCACCGCACCAACCGCATAATCACTAGCATCACACATGAGTTCAAACGACTTACTCCAATCCGGTGGTTTAATGATAGGGGCTGAGATCAAAAGTTCTTTCAAACGATTGAATGCCGCCATACATTTCTCATCAAAGTTAAAAACCACATCTTTTTGCAATAAGTTACAAAGTGGTGACGCTATCTTAGAAAAGTCCTTGATGAACCTACGATAAAAACCTGCATGACCAAGAAAAGAGCGTATCTCCCTCACCGTAGTGGGAGGGGTTAGAGCACGAATAAGGTCTATCTTAGATTTATCGACTTCCAAGCCTTTAGAAGATATTATATGGCCTAAAACTATGCCATGAGTTACCATGAAATGGCACTTCTCCCAATTTAGCACAAGATTTGTTTCAACACATCGTTCAAGGATTAGAGACAAATTGTTCAAGCAAAGGTCAAAAGAATCACCAAAGACACTAAAGTCATCCATGAACACTTCGATTATGTTTTCAACATATTAGAGAAGATACTCACCATACACCTTTGAAAAGTAGCCGGAGCATTGCATAGGCCAAAAGGCATCCTTCTATAAGCAAAAGTACCGAAAGGACAAGTGAAAGTGGTTTTCTCTTGGTCCTCCTGCGATCACAATCGATTATAACCTGAATAGCCATCAAGAAAGCAATAGTAAGAGTGTCCGGCTAATCGTTCAAGCATTTGATCAATAAAAGGTAAAGGAAAGTGATCTTTTCTAGTAGTGGCATTCAATTTTCTATAATCAATACAAACCCTCCAACCGGTTTGCACACGAGTTGGGACAAGTTCATTCTTATCATTCTCCACCACCGTCACACCTGATTTCTTAGGTACTACTTGTACTGGGCTTACCCACTTCTGCTATCGGATATGGGGTAGATAACACCCACTTCAAAAAGCTTGAGTATCTCCTTTTCACAACTTCCATCATGGGAGGATTCAAACGACGTTGCGCGTCCCTCTTAGGCTTTGCATCATCCTCCAAACGAATTTTGTGCATACAAACGGCAGGGCTAATACCCTTGATATCGGCAATTGTCCATCCTATGGCCGTCTTGTACTTCCTTAGCACCCTTAGAAGTTTTTGCTCCTGTAAATCACTAAGCTTGTTAGAAACAATCACCGGTAACTCTTCATTATCACCCAAGTACAAGTACTTAAGGTGGTCGGGAAGAGGTTTCAATTCCAAAACCGGAGATTTAATAATTGAAGGTACAAGCTTTTCATCACTGCATGGTAAAGAAATAAAAGAGATATTATGAGTTTTCGGGCATTCTTGTAGTGAATTAAGATCACCAAGAGCTTCCTTGACTTCATTACCACACTCTACACATTATCCATGGATGTAGTTAACACGGTTTCCAAAGCATCATCACCGTTTAATTCAAACATTTGTTGTGCCAATGTATCCATCACATCAATGGAGAAACAAGAGTGGACATCGCTAGGATATCTCATCGTCTCGAAAATGTTGAAACGTATTATTTCTCCATCAAACTCCATAGTTAGCGTTCCCTTATCCACATCAATTATAGTTTTCGCCGTTTTCATGAAAGGACGCCCAAGAAGCAATGGAAGAGACGAGTCCGGTGCACCTTCATCCATCTCTAACACACAAAAGTCCGCTGGAAATACAAGTTGATTAACCCGCACAAGAACATCCTCAACAATACCCATTGGGTAAACATTAGAGCGATCGGCTAATTGCAATACAATTTCAGCCTTTTAAGAGGACCAAGATCAAGTGAATTATACATTGACGCGGGCATAACATTAACGGAGCACCTAAGTCCAACATAGCTTTGTTAAAAGTTGTGTTACCAATTTTGACAGAATGTCGAAACTACCTTGATCCTTGCACTTAAGTGGAGTTTGTGTTGTAAGATTGCCGAAGCATTCTCCCCCACACTAAGCACTTCATTACCTTTGAGCCTTTGTTTGTTGGTACACAAGTCCTTCAACACCTTTGCATACTTTGGAACTTGCTTGATAGCATCAATGAGTGGTATGTTCACATGAATCTTTTTAAGAACGTCTAAAATCTCCTTTTCTAGTTCCGCCTTCTTAGAACTTGCAAATCTGCGAGGAAAAGGTAGAGGAGGAACATAAGTAGAAACCGGAGTTTTAGAGTTAGGAATAGGTACCTCAGAAGTTTGGGGAGAATCCTCGACTTTCTCCTCCAAAACAGGTTCCTTTGGTGTGTCCACCTTGCCCGAATCAAGAACCGGGTTGCACAAGTTGTGTACCGCTTCTCAACGTAATGGCATTGACACCCTCTTTTGGGTTAATAGGTTGAGAAGGAAGTCTCCCACTATTTTGTGCCTTCAAATTGTTGATATCAACCGCCATGGAGCCCATTTGTGTTTGCAACTCCTTAATAGCACTCTTAGTCTCTTGTTGACTTTCCTTGAACATGGTAGAAATACCTTGCATAAAAGTTTGAAGCTTTGCATCAATATCAGCACCTTGATTTTGCATTTGTTGTGCTTGCGGTTGTTGAAATTGTTGTTGTTGTGGTTGAAATCCACTAGGACGGTTGAAAGTAGGTTGTTGAACGGCTCCTTGCTTGTTAGCATAGCTAAAATTGGGGTGATCTCTCCATCCCGGATTGTAAGTGTTGGAGTAGGGATCATACCGTCTTGGTTGATTCGGAAAGATCGCATTAGCTTGCTCGTCTTCATAAGATTGAGGAGAAGTTGGTATAACCGCGGATGCAACTTGTTGCAACATTGCTGTCATGTTACCCATTTGTTGACGAAGTTCCTCCACCTCGCTCACTTCACTCACCCTTCTTAGAATCACATCCGAACCACGACTTAAGAATTGTTGTGAGTTCGCTGCCATGTTTTCAATCAACTCCCTAGCTTGTGCCACCGTCTTGCTAACTAGTGCACCACCACCCGCAGCGTCAATAAGATTCCTATCACTTGATTGGAGTCCTTCATAGAAGTATTGGATAATCATCGCGTCACTAAATTGGTGGTGAGGGCAGCTTGCAACCAATCTCTTGTACCTTTCCCAACATTCATATAAGGATTCTCCCACGTTTTGCTTCATCCCACAAATCTCTTTGCGAATTTGAGTAGCCTTTGATGCAGGAAAATATCTCTCCAAAAAGAGTTTCTTCAACCCATTCCATGTTGTGACACTTCCGGGAGGTAAATAGTACAACCAATCCTTAGCACTGTCCATTAAAGAGAAACGGAAAACCTTCAACATTGCACCATCCGCCTCAACATTTGCTGGAAGCATAGCCGTGACAATGGTGTGGAAGTCCAAAAGATGTTTGTTAGGATCTTCATTCACCATGCCATGGAATTTTGGTAATTCTCTAAGCAACCCCGGCTTTATCTCAAAAGTAGAGTTCGTTTGAATACACCCCTGTTGTGTATCAAGCCTATGAGAAGCTAAGTCCTTGAGTGAACGATTTGCATCACCCATTTCTTCTTCTTCTCGTTGTCGGAAAATCTCTTCTCCTACTTCCTCCTCGTGCTCGTCCGTTGTGCCTTTACTTGGTTGGAGTATTGTCCGCGTCTAGTAGCAATCCCGCACCTTGGATAATTCCAATCCTTAGAAGCCAGAAATTATGCACCTGCAAACAATTCTATAAACAAGTGAGAAACAAGACAAGAACCCGAAAAGCAAAGATAAAAGCGAAATTGTAAAAAGAAACTAAAAACTTAATAACAAGCCGTATGCCTCCCCGGCAACGGCGCCAAAATTTGATCGTGTGTCAATCCGTCAAAAAATAATTTCACTTTCTTACGCACTAAATTTAAATGAAGCACAAGGTAAGGAAGAGTTCGTATCCACGAGAGAGCGTTTGTTGTTATGTAAATTTCGGTTTCTAAAATAACCCAAGGTATGTTTGTTGTGTTTAAGAAAATAAAAGTAATTGAAGCAAAGTAAATAGTTTGAGAAATCAATAAGGAGAGGATATTGGTCAAGGGATAGTATCATTCACAAACATGTATTTTCATCAATGATTAGAATTGGTATTTTAATCTCGTATTTACTAAAAAGTCCTAGGATATCTTGATCGCAAGTATAACCCGTTAATTCCCTGTTTTCATCACAACCACATTAAAAGATGCATATGTGAATTCTTCGTCGAAAGCAACCTAAAGTGTAAAAGCACAATTAAGTTTAACTCCCTAAGAGCATTAAGTTTTATGGAATAAGACTCATCAATGCAAACGAATGTGTAAAAGCACTAGACGTTTTAACAAAAGTTATGATTCACTTGTGACTAATAGGATGTATCACTACAAGCACTAACCACAATTATGCTACTTAGAATCAGGGATAAACAACTTTTTCGTATTGAAAACCCTAATATAGCTCTAGAGATGAACACAAATCGGATTGATTCCGGACTCAACCAAACAAGTTTTCAAATCTTATAACACTATTAATTGTGAATCACAAACAATAATTACTTTGAGACAAAACTAATTCATTGAATCAAACGCATGTTGAAAAATCAACTTTTATCCCATAACCAATAATAAGTTTAGCTACTCATAGCTATGGAGTTCATCATCATCAATATTCAATAATAAACAAGGAAGAAGAAGAACACAACCAAATCCTAGAAGGCGTAAACAAAACGGCTCTCCCAAAATTCCCAAGAAAAAGATCTCATGTGTTGTAGAAAACCTCCCTTTTATAGCTTTTCTCCAACTTCTAAAATTAGGTCTAGTCTTCAAAGTCCATTAGGTGAGAGTCCACCAAGCCCACAAGAAGGAGAAACCCGTGTAGAAAATATGTCCCAAAAACGGTCGCCGGAAGTCTGGGATTGTGGCCGGAAATCAGCCTAGGAAAGTCGACGGAAAATGGCCAGGTGGCCAAGAAAGTCCGCCCGGTCACCGGTCAACGGGTCGGATCGGGTCAAAGGGTCGGATCGGCGAGTCAACTCGGTTAAGCACCGAGTCAGGGGGGGAGTCAGGTCATGACTCAGATGTGAGTCAGCTGTTCTGGCTGACTTAACTTGGACAGGCCAGGCTGTTGCATATACAATGCACAAAGATGGTGCATACCCAGCCATGATGGCCTTTTACTGCAACAGCCTTAGTAACACCTTATTTTTTCTCAGTCTCTTCTTCCCAGCTTCATTAGCACACCTTCTAATACTCAGGCCATACTTCAATATCACAATTCCGATTTTCCTGCGAGTGCTCGCATCATTGCCATGTCTTGGTAAGCTCGGACTCAAGAATTTGCTCAATCCCAACACCTGCAATAGCTCTAGCACCGACTTTTGACACTTCAAACTTCCGCCACAACCCCAACCGCAACACCGTTGGCTCCATCTATCTGCTTTGTAACCTTGACTAAATTGCTTCGGTCCTAGGCATACCACTAGGCGCATCGAGTCGAGCCAATTCCACTGCCACTAACTTCATTACACATCACCTTTACTTGAACTTTATCAATGACTCGGTTCAACTCCACACCCAAACATTGCCTCATTGCACTAAAATCCTGTCGAGGCAAACACAATACCACCATTGCAACCACAACATCGTGCCATCATCAATATCTTCATATTCATAACCATACGCCTTGCTCCACCAATGGACATCATCGGATTCATAGCCACCGTCACCAACACACATAGTAGCAGGCCATTACTATTCTCTCACTTCCATGACCACTTCACTCCCGACCATGATGGCTGAGCCAATGCACCAATTTCCTTAGATCCGCACTTGTTGAATCCCAACAATCAACCATCGCAACAATGCCCGTAGTTTTTTGCAGCTTCACCCGGTACACCTTGTACTCAACCAAGCGGCTCCACCTGCAAATCATCTACACACAGCCTAAATATTCATCCGAACCAACTTCACCACCACGACTTCCGTTCCTCGACTTGTAGCCGAGAACAACGGCCTCTTCCTGAGTTCCTCAACACCTGCAGCTCCCCATCTAGGCCTTTTTAATCCATTACAGGGCTTCATTTCAATCACCAGCTACAATGTAACCACTTTGTAACACCGGTTCACTGCAAATATAACACACCAGAATTCCATCTCAACTAGTCATTGCACGAGACTCACTCATGACTCCATTTCACATTTCGGGCTACCAATAATGCCACAAACCCAAAGTGTTTAATTCCTTCTCACATTTTCAGTTTAGACAATTCTAACACCTAAGGCACAAAACCACCTCAATGACCACCAATTCCTTCCTTTCCGTAGCTCAATCTCCTGCCCGATTTAATTCAAACCTGTTGATTTCTTCTCTAATTCTTTCACTCGGTTCAACATCCACTGCAATTTCATGTTCTCTATTCCAACAATACCACCACAAAAACCCAATTTGTCTTTGAATCAACAAAGAAGATCTCAACCTTGGTTACCAACCAACAATCCCATCTTGATTATCATTAATCTCCATCAAATTCATTACCAATCTTCAAGCAATAGCGGATCATTGAACCGCAATCAAATCCGTCTCCTTCTCTTGATTCACTCTTTAACGACATCATACATAACCTCTTGATCCGGATTTCGAAATCCCACCGCAAATCATCACAGGTTCCAACCTTGCCATATCTTGATCAGTTCAACAACAACAACCACTACTCGTTCTTCTTTCTCGTTCTGCCCTGAAGTTCATTTATCTTCACTAATTCCTCTCTGTGAACTCGATCCATGGCTGCATAGCAGCCTTTTTCTCTGAATTTCAATCCCACAGAAACCCTAACAGCCACTCTCTGTGTTCGAGCCCTAATGATTGAGAAATGAATTCTCATCTGAATTCTATACTGTGTAGGAAGTAGACTTGATATTGGCACCCGACGTATAAGGGCCACCTCCATTACTTTGGCCTGTCGGTTCCGGATAACCGACAGCCTAATTCTCTATCCAAGCTGTCGCTTTAGACAACTAACGTTCATTCTTCCGCTCCTTCGCCGCGTTTCCGCTGCTCCACATATAGCTACGCACGAGAGATGACAATTTCGCCCTTTGGCCCAATTTGGATAATTTCTTCTTCTTTTCCTCCGTGCGACTCCAGAGTACCTAATAACTCAAAAACACACATAAGATACATAATTTACAAGAAAACTCGCAAAGAAAGCATAAATACTAGATATTAAATACGGTGTATTCTACACCTATCAGCGGTGCACGACGGGCTAACAATTGGGGGTCCATATAGGAAAAGTGATACCTCATGCTGAGGTAGGAATTGTGATACATAAATTTCTTTCCCTTCCTTTGGAGGTACAAGCATCGCGCATTTGTATCCTAGAGTACACAAACATATATTTAGGATTATTGTTTGAAGGAAACCAAGTAATTCAAACGCTTGTATGCATTAACATTAGGAAACCTACAATCATTTGTTCGGACCACCCTTCGGGAACTTTGAAATATATTGGTATCTGGATTGCAACAAAGAAATTCACCTCATTCTTAATGGTGAAGAGGCGTGATTGTAAACATTTCTAGTTACGACGGTTGTGATTGCCAATTATATCGTTAAACTCCTACGCAGACATCCAAAACTCCATAGATTTCTCCTTTGTTAATACGTCTGGATCATTAGATACGTTGCAGTAAGCCCGTGTTAGAGCTTCATTTTCCTGTGACGTGTACTGGGTTGTCATTGCTTGGTAGATACAAGTATGGTTAACCTACAAAATATAATAATGAAAGTATAAATGTTATATCCCAAAGAAAATTTGTAATGTATTGGCAACTTTTTATTAGAATTCCAATGGAGGGTATTTATAAGCTGAATTGGACACATCCAAAGACAAATGTATAAAGTGGTATTCTCTTTTAATACAAAACCCACACTAAAAACTGACTATTCTCGAGACGTCTAGTTTTTTTGAAAAAACAGAAAGGTCATTGGATAAATAGTAAGGGTACCTAATGAACAGTAAATGACTTTTGGGAAAAGTTTGGGTTAATCCTAAATAGTAAGGTTGGTTTGTTCATAGTCGATGGTGTTTTTGATTGGTTGTGGAATTTCCAAATCGCTAAGTGACGTTTATTTAGGGTATAAGATTATTACATCGAATAACTTATTACTCCTACCAATATCTTTTGTAATAAATGTTATCATGTAACCCCATGTGTTTGGGTTTACCACGCAACTAGCATTTTTGTCAGACTTTTGATATTCTGGGAAGACGCGATTTTGTATCAATTCAATGTTGGGGTTTTCGATATATAGTAAGGGTCGCTAGCTAAATACTAAGGGTCACTAGTGAACAGTTACTGACTATTGAAAAAATATCGGTTGATTTTAATAAGGGTGGTTTGTTAATATTCGTGGGTGGTAAACTATAGTGTATGTATTATTATCCCTAGATCTATTTCCACCCACGAATTTTCATGATTTGTGATGCATTATTTAGAGTGATCCAATCATCTGCAGAGTTTTCTTGTATTTCCAACACTTGTTTCTGAAAACATATATACATATTGAATTAACACAACCAAGGGTCATTCAAATATATCTTCTTGCACGAGATTGGTCTTTCCTTGTCATCCAAGAGGTATAGGTGTTTAAAACATTAAAGGGCGTTTATGAACATGATAAGTTATTTGTCATTAGGAAGGGATGTCAGTGACCATAACTAGGGTGTGTATAGAGTATTTATCTTACAAGTAAATTGGATGTGTTTTAACACTTTTGACGCCGATTATTATTTTGAATCCTATAAATATCGAGGTTTATTTATCTCCAAACAACAAACACCTATTTTGATACACGTTGCAAAACTTGTCACGGATTGCAACACCTATCATAACTCTTTGTACTAACACAACAATGGGATAATTTGATTCAATTGAAGATTTGCAAATCACCAAAACATGGTACAAAGAATCTCGAGTAGCAGATCTCTCTCCGGTAATGCCAGAGCCTGAAACCTTTTGGGCGAAGATATATAACCAATATAGACGAGAATATGGGAATCCAAAGAGAAGAACTCTTCAACAAATTCATGATAGGTATCAGATAATCCAAAAGACCATTTGTGATTTTATTGAGATTCAACAACGCCTTGTCAAGGCCACCCGTATTACCATGTCCTCTGAACAATTTGTAAGTATTTTATAATTTAATTTGTCCAATGCTAAACCTTTTCTTAAATAAAAACAATAAGCTTATGTCATTGTGTTATTGTAGCATGAGCTCATTAAAGCGGGTTATTTAGAGGAGAAAGGTGAAGCATTCACATACGATGACAGCTATAATTTCATGGTATCCAAAATCCCAAAGTACGAATCGCCATACCATTCAACTTGAGACATCCGGTGAAGACTGAAACTATGATTTATGTTAGTGTGGATTTTGTGGGTAAATATGTTATCAACCCTCACGAGTTTGTTGTTTAATTATGTTTTTAATCATGTTTTTCTAATTATGTTTCTGTAGTGAACTACGAAGTTTAAAATAAAAGTTTTCCTTCCAAAAAGTAGGCGATTCGTCATTGCAATAAGTAAGAAAACACATTACATCATAATCATTACCTCTCCTCCCAATTTGGAACTATCATAGTTAACCACACATAACATTATAAACATCTCACGACAACAAGATTCGATTTTATATGCGAGTACCAAATAAATAATTGGCCACGAAATGTTTGAAAGGATGCCCTAGTTCCGCTTCATACATGGCCATCGCCCGAGCCGATTACCATGTGCAAGTACTCGATACTGCCTAAAACGACCACAAATCCTTTTCAGCATGCTAACGCAATGTTGGATACGTTAGGCAGAATAACAAATGCTGCCATTCCCTGTCGGTGCTAATCCACACTATAAAAACATCAGTAAGGTTACAAGAAAATATCCACATATTAGATAAGATTTCTTCAAAAAAAATACCAGAGTCAGAAAAAATAAATCAAAAATGAGTTCTAGTCGTAAAGGAAAACAAATAGTTTGTGTTGAAGCCAGAGAAATATGTCCATTGTGTTTCAATGATAACCATAGCTTACTTCAGTGCCCGTGGATGTACTCAAAGTGTCCGCAGAAAAATTATACTGGCATTCGATTGGTAATGGAGTCGCCTAGCGAGAAGATACGGTATTTGAGGTGTATGTACGAAAACTGTTGTGAAGAACCCCAACTCTTGGCAGATGCAATGAGGGACAAGGAAGACGAAATGATCGATGAACTTTGCAAAAAGTTGAAGAAAAAGGGAAATTAAGATCGAAAACCAAAAGATTGCTTCTTGCTCGACCCCTGACTGCAGGTTCTTTATGAAACTACACCGCTCAAAAGATGATAGCACCATTGGGAAATATTTTTGGAAATGTCCAGAATGTAAGTCGGTGGAATGGACCGAATAGGTTTTGTTATGGTACGGATGAAGCTGAGTGAGGTTGATGATGTAACTTGTGGTTTTTTTTTATCGTGTGATTAAGTTTAGCGAAGAGCGGTTTATCTTGTTAAGTGTGGTACTGTGTTTAGTGTGCTTGTATGTTGCTGTTGTAATGTGTTGAATTTAAATTTCTTCGATGTAACAACGAACTATAAAAATGACTAGTTTTATTATAAACCTCTTACTACATCATAGATAATAATTAAAAAAACTAACTCACTTTCGTAGGAATCACGGTTACACCTAGCACGTGCAACAAGCCTTTAAAGCCTTCGGTGACCCTAACGTACGAGTTCAGGCTCGTGAGGGCTTTGATAGAGGTACACCCAGAAAACCTTTGCATTAACTACTAACACACTGGATCACAGCTCATACAATCTTTGGGGTTTTTGAACTAGAACGGTACTAGATTACCACAATGATTTTATTTGAATAACAGAAATTTAAATTTCTTTATTTGTTACTGCGAGCTTCAAATATCAAAGCGGCCCGAAATGATAAAACGACTATTTTCTCCATTTGGTATAAGCTTCCTGTGCAAACCGGTCATCTCTGTGCCTGGCGAGAAAGTCATTGTATTTGGTGCACAATTTCCTAACATGAAGAAATCTACCACAAACGTGGGAATCCTCATAATCAAACCGTGGTTTTTAAACTTATCGCCCAACCTTCCCTACGAATGGACCATCCCTAACATCTACCCAAAAAAATTCCTCATGTTCGTGCTCTTTGGGATGATCCTTGATTGTGCACCAATTTTTGACCCATTCGATCTCTTCCTCAACTTGCTTCATTCTTTCCCTTAGGTTACGTTCATCTTCAGTTCTTTTACTTGACGCCATTTTCTCTTCATATTTTTTTCTTGCCTCTGGGGAATTCATGGTTTGATAAGTGGTAGGATACCGTTTACTAGCTAATGAAGACGAAGTTGCATTTTAAGCAGCCTGTTTGCTTCTATTACTTATCTCTGCTTCCATTTCGGTTATTGATTTGGTTGTTCGCTTGCATATTCTAAATATGTTTTCAATAGTTCATTATGATGGAGTTAACATCTTCAAATAAAAATTTAGCAGTGGAGAAAGATCACTCTTAACAAGGTACCCAGACGTACCAAGAGAAATGAGAAAGTTAGCTTACCAATACGAAACTAATATTTAAAGTTTGGCGGATGGGTGTTTCAGTTGTGTTTTGTATGCATTTCGATTTCTAAAGTTTGGTTTATATATTGTGATAATTAAAAGGAAACCCAACCGTTGTGGGCTCACTGCAAAAATTTTAAAGTATCCAATGATACACACCGTCCAATCCTCGCCAACCGTTGGTCATCTAACGGTTCAAGAACAAATGCGATTTCAAACCTGTCGCACGCCTGTTAGAAAAAGTGTGGCGTGCTGTTTCTAAACTCGTCAGGATTCACATGACCTTTAGATCTCCAACGGAATAATGATTCCAATGGTTGCTATCAACATACCGTTAAACAATCACAACGTTCTTATTTTACACACCACTATAAATAAAGTTTGTTTTCAGCCAAACCGAGACACACGAAAAACATTTTAAGTTCCCATCAATACTTCCACATTCCTATATCTCGCTCCAATACTCCTGCTCCTTTATCATATATGGAAAAATTTACTAGAAATGAAGATGTAGCTATAATAGGAGCTTAGGTGTGCGATAACAAGTGACCCGATTTCATGACTAGGGAACAAGAATCTAGAGAATTTTTGTCTCGTATTGTAGCTGAATACAACGCGATGGGAGGCGGCAACAACAGAAGTATGAAGTCCCTCCAAACAAGGGTAGGCACTTTGAAAAAGAGGTCCAAAGGTACGTTGGTCATGTTAGACAACTTTTCGTGGCTAACCCAAGTGGAAGCAACCCGGAAAAGATGGTGAGTTTGATAACATTAATTATGCGATATATAATATTTTGGCTCGACCCACCAGTAATACCCTTTTGTGAAATTTATTGCAAAACCGGGATGGAGAGGTACTGTACGAGGAAGATCCGGTTGATCCCAAACGTTGGAGACATGAGAAGATTTTTAAAATTTTGAAGCTTCACTTTCGCAGGGAATATGATCCATCGATCTTAGTTCCTCAAACTTCAACCAATCCTCCCAACAAAGCCAACCTATGAGCGAGATGGAGAATAATGATGAAACGTTTGACGATTCACAAACCAATGCCGGTAAATCCTCAGACCAGGGTAGAAGAAATGCAATTTTTCCGGATCGAGGTCCAATACGGGGCCCGAGTAGGGACAAAGCAAAAAGAACAAGACTAGAAGAGAGAAGAGTCACCGAGGGATTGAACCAGATATTAGAATATTTTCAAAAAAGGGATGGACAAAGGTTAGCATGGGACCAACAAGAATCTCAGGAAAGGATGAATTTTCTTCGAACAGACGACGGTGGTCCATCTATTAGAAATTTAGCGGCGCGCAACGAGTTGATAGCAGCAAACACCCAGCGTGTGACTGACATGGAGATAATGAGAATTGATCTGGGACAAATAACCAACGACATGCAAAGGGATTATTTCGTGAATCTGAAAAATGAGATTATGCTCGACAGGGGTCAAGTCGTCGTTATACCTAATTTCGAACAGTTGGATGCATTCAACCGTTGTTATGAATTTAAGTATATAGTTAATAGTGCCGCATTCTATAATTTAGTTTTATTTTACCTCCTTGTAGTATTTAATTTCCCCTCTTGAATTAATTTCCAATTGAGCAGTTACTTAGTATGTTGTACCCCTTAATGTTCTTTAAATTTCCAATTTGAATGAAAACGCTTTAAACCTAGTTGCATTTGAAATAAAACGATATTTTTATTAAAATTCCGTTACAAGCATATAATCATTCCACATTGTATGCAGGCACAACATCCTTTAGGAGCTCGTACAGATCGTCGTACATGAAAGGCCTTTTTGAATCCGCGCGAAAATCGATCCTGGCTCTTGCTTTCTGTAAAAGTTAATAAAATATTAAAAAAAATATTCGGCATTCGTGTTTATAATAACAGTCTTAAAACCCGGTATTTATTGAAGAATATGTTTACTAACTCGAGCCTCGTATGATAGAGTAGGTTGGCTTATATTTACATGAAGCAGACATGCAACAAAAGCATCAACATCCGTCGTTATCAGACCAAATCTTTTTTTTAGCACGGCTTTAGTTCTGTCGTTGTCGTTTCCGGTAAAATCTTCAAAGTTTTGAAAAACACGGTTCAAGAAAAGTTTTGATCATCTGCAACCCCCTCCTGGACCTTCATTTGTTACCGCAATCCATGCTCCCACAACTCCTATATCTTCTTCACCACTAAAGCGCATTGCATTAGTTTTATAAATTATTTAATAGTATGTCTGACACGTCGGATTAGTGGACTAGTTTATCCGCAAGATCTTAAACTTTGGAAATAAATTGTTATCACTTGCAATTATAACTCATTGCAGAGAATTGTGTTTCAAACTATTTTTTTTTTCAAAGATGTAAGATACTATGTGGGAGTGATATTGAAAGGCAATCTTACCGGCGTTTTTATAGTGTTGGTCGATGCAAAAGGGACGCGTATGAACAACCAAGGACGTTTAAAAACGGGTCATTTGTAAATAGTGAAAATTCGCTTTCCAAAAAGTAAAGGTCGTTCACTGTTAACGTGTATGTTGATTAGTAGCTAACCGTAGACATGCGAACGTCTGACCAACAATTATAATAAAAACACAAATGTAATCCAAAAGTTTTAAGAATTAATTAAAATTAAAATTATCATATGAAATAATTAAAATTAAAAAAACACAAAAAGTTTTAAGAAACAAGTGCAAAAAAGTCATACCAAAGGAAACAATTGCGGAAAAAGTCCTAGGAAAGTAAGATAACTGCATACTACTCTCCGTTCTCATAAAAGTTATCATCATTGGTTAGGTAAACATCTGCGATCGCATCCACATCGGTAGTACCCTCATTGGAAGTTTGGAGGCCATCCTGCACCTCAGCGGGGTCGACTTCACCATCTCGTAATACTAGACAATGACGTTGCCAAATGTGCTCGGTTATATCTGCTTGTAAAAATCTCCAGCGGTCATGGATTTTGTAATAATTCCGAGCTTGTGTCACGTTACCTTATATTGGAGGTGTTTCTTCTCTTCCATCGTAGCTAGCCCATACTGTATCACGATACTCATGCTCCACACACATGTTATGCATTATTAAACAGGCACTCATAATTGTCTGAACGTCACGATAAGACCAGTAACGACAAGGATTCCTAATTATACCCCATTTGGACTTAGTCCACCAAAAGCACGCTCCACGTCCTTCCTCTTTGCGTGGTGGTATTCATTAAATTTCTTATGGATCACCGGCATAGTATCGCGTCTCTTATAGCTATGGAACACCCCCGGAATTTCATTATAGATGCCGTCCACCAAATAATTTCCATGCTTGTACTCGTGACCGTTGATGCGAAAATTGCAAGTAGGGGCTAAGGCGTCATTGTCTCACAAATAATCCCGATAGCCAACACATTCAAGTCGTTGTTGGCCCCGGCCTCGCCAAAATAACAGTGCCAGAACCATCTATCGTATGATGCAACTGCCTGTAAAACAAGATTTGGTTTCTTAATGTGTCCCACGTGTCGGCCCGCTTCTTCGGTTGGACATAACCTCCACTCCCAATGGGTGCAATCGAGGCTCCCAAGCATGCCTGGAAAACCACGAGCTTCGTTCTGAGCCAATAGCCTCCTAGTATCTTCGGTTGTTGGTTGCCTCATGTAACGGTCGTTAAAAATCCAAAGAAGTGCATCCATAAACTTTTTATCGTACATGTAGATGGTTTCCGCAGCCATCTGGGTGTAATCGTCGAGGCTATCTGCGGCTACCCCCTTTTCCAGGTGTTTCATGACGGCAAGCATTTTCATATGTGGAGAGTGACCCAAGATGTTACAAGCATCTTTTCGCTGTAAAAAATCCCGATCTTGGGCGCAAATTAGAGGCAATATTTTAAGAAAAATTTCTCGGGGAAAACCGTGACGTCCCTTAAAACGCTCAGGTCCGTATCTGCAACCGGGGTTGAAGTAGTCCTGCATCATCTTGGCATCTGCATCCACTCGACATCTGTTAATGGTTCTTCTGCTCAAAACCTATACGGGTTCGGGTTGGTGCAAATCATGCGCTTCCTGCAAAATTTGCTGATACATGATTGCGTAATCTTCATGGCTATCATCGTGGTACCGTTTAGGTATGTCGCCTCTCTCTGTAAATCGCATATATCTAATGGTAACAGACTCCATTTTTCACCTAAAATAAAATTTTAATGAGGATCGCAATGGATTGAGAACGGTCTATTGTTTCGTAAATGGCACCAGAAAAAAATATAAAACGCACATAAACATGAAATATGAAGAACATATAATATGGATAATACGATGTCCAACATATCTGAGGAGAAACTAAAAATATCATACAAGAACAAAATAGCAAACATCTACTAAGGCCCCGCGAATCAACACAATTTTAAAATGTTTTACTAGTCTGAGTGAATAAACTGACTTTCTAGCACAACTTCCTTATCAGCACCATCATCACCTCTCTGACCACTACCATGAACACTACCCTGCCAACTACCACCCAAGCTCATCCCTAAAAACTCACTAGAGTTTGGTAAATCACTAAGCATTGGCGAGACATGGCCCATTGACGGGTTGGGCTCTACAGGAAGGTTACTCTCAACACCGTAAGGGACATAGTGAGCATTCGATGTGGATGGGTCTGCAGCTAGACGCTTGCGACGTGGTTGGGTCTCCGGCATAGATACTCCTGCGCTATAAGTGCTGGGAAATATATGTTCTTCCTGACTTGAGTTGAATAGGCTGTCAGATGTTCCGGAAGTACGAATGGTTGTGGGGGTGTTACACATCGCTCGACGACGAGTCTCATTGTATACCACCTGTCTGCTAGATTGGATCATCCAGTAAGCCTCTCCCGCAAACTGGCGTATCTCTTCCTAAAAAAAAAATAAAAAAAATTTAATGATTTTTATTTAACAATAAATAATCTCCAAATTAAAATGAAAATGAGATATAAAAATGAGTCACCTCCGAGGCGTTGATATCAGAAAAATTATATGGGTTCTCTGCTGCCCTGGGGACTGAAACTAGCTCTTCGAACGAATCTTTGTAGAAAGGAACGTTCCATTGTAGGTTTGGGAGTTGCTTCATGGACTGTCCTGCTTGGTCATATGTGTATGTCTGGGATGCCATGGTAGGAGATGGGTATTGTGGCATCAAACTACGGGGTATAACTGCGTGTCCAACTCCGATATCATCACGTGTGTGTATGTGAGTTTTTTTTTTTTTCCTAAGAGCTCCCACGCTATGATTTTTCCAAAAATCAAAATACACTTTTGTCGTGACAGGAAGGTAGTGGTCTCCAGGATCAAGCACTATACTGTCAGATACGTCCTCCAACCTAGGGGGTTGCATGGGATAACTATCTCACCTAACACCTGCCTCATACACCTCTCGGCCAGATAAGCAGAAGATCTTGTGCCGTCCTTAACACACTTGAAAACAAATCTCCTACTTGACATCTCCAGTGCTGATTGGAATGCATCAGTGTGTTGGTGGGCACTATCTCTGAACCAGGGGTCCCAAATAACCGAATCTCCCATCCTCATATCTATCTGAGCGCATACATCGGACACAGAGTGCTTGTGAAGATCTACTTGTCCCCTATTCCTAAGGTTCGACCCAGCAAATAGAAGAATAGCAGGGTGTGGATCAAGTTAATCATCTCTTAGGATTTCCTTCAAAACCGGTTGGCAATTACGGAAATAAAAATAATAACGAATTCTAAGATCATCGACATGCCACCCAAATCCTTTTGTTTGCACAAACTCTAGTCATCCAGATATTTATACAGAACACCCAAAGATGGAGTACCCCAATCGTAAGACCCAACAACATCCAAATTATCCAACACTACACACCATCGTTTATCTACTCTAAGACTCAAGTCTACAAACAAAAAAGAACCAATACACCAAAGCAAGAAGATTCTAGTCAATTCATCGTCAATGTACTTATTTGTCAAGATTTTCCCCTACTTCTTATGTAATTAGCCAAGTGAGAAATTCGCATAGTGCATGCCTTGGAATCATAATTTCCAGGTTTCAGACCACTATTTTTTCTTTGGACCATAACATCTAACACGCCACGGAAATACCTATCATCCATAGCTTCTAGTTCTTGCGGCTTCATTGTTTCCTTTGCTAATTCTGGGATCGGCTTACCTCCTCCGATTGGAATACCAGTCAACCGGAAGAAATCTAGAGGGGTCAAACCTATCTCAAACTCACGGAAGTGAAAAGTTCTAGTCTTCTTCCACCACCTCTCACATATAGCTTCAATTAATCCCTTATCCGCATACTTAAATTTAAATTCAAATACGGACCCAAAACCACACATTTGAAGAAGTACAATTGCACGGGCGTTGTTCTTAACCACTATTTGGTAAAATTTATTTACGTCTTTCCAACTACTCCTAAAATTTACGTCTCTCTGCTCACCTAAATTCTCACATTTATGTTGTGGTGGTCCGACACCTTGAGATAGTTGGGATAACTTCTCATACCTAGACCAATCGACATGCTCCATTATCTAAAAAAAGCAAAGAGTAAAGGGAAGTACAATCAACACGTGAATAACAAACAATCATCCACACATATTAATCTATGCACAATCAATTTATTAATTCCCACAATCAAATTCACCTCACATTGAGGTAGGCACAATGCTCATATGGCTCCATCAAAATGATACTAACAACATCAATTCCACCCCTTCAATCTTTTAAACATCAACTCAAAAGAATACATGACTTAATCCATAAACTCATTGCAAAATGCTCTAATGAAAACCACAAACAAAATCATATTAACAAGATGTATGATACACCCATATAATCATCTCAACATCAACTAAAAACACTACATGAGTTAATCCTCAAACTCTATGGCCAAGGCTCAAAACAAAATTGTTAACATGCTTATCAAATTACAAATTTCAAATACATTCTACCAAGCATAAACACAATTAAATCAATCAATCAATTTATAAATCAATCATGGATTTATGTTTCACCTAAATTAACCCCAAATAGCAAAAACCCAAAGTTCACATTTTAATTTTTTGAAATCAATACAAAAATTATGCTCTTTTGCAATTTCAACATAATCAAGATGATGCATCCAATAGCATCGAAATCACTCCATTAGAACTAAAATCAAAATCAAAAACAACTAAATCAATAAAAACTAAAATTACGTACCTAGTGTGGATTATTATGATGAAATCTCACAAAAATACCACCAATCGTTTACCCTCGGCTTCTAGAACGAACCCTTGTAAATTTTTTCGCTCCTTAAACACTATATTTGTTTGAATCAACCCATAGGAAGTGAGGTTAGGTTGAAGAACAAGAGAGGGAGAAAGAAAAGAGAAGAAGGAAGTGCGGCTTCTGTAACATTTAAGGTTCTCTATGAAACGCATTTTGAAACAGCGTATTGACCGGCCAACACGGTCAATACGCTGTTAGGAACCGCGCATTGGAGTTTCCCTATGACACGCATTTCAAACCTGCATGCCACGCCGTTTCTAACTGCGTATCGACTAGGAATCTTGGATTTCCATTGCGCCCGGGCGATATGTTTTGGTGACGTGAATTCGGTTATAATCTTGAATCTTGGATAAGCATTAGACCCAGCCTTAAACCACTTAAAAACCACCGTGAGACATGTGATGGGCCCATATCACCCTTTAATGGGACCCTGTTAATTCCAAAAGGGTGGGTCCCACCAGGCCCACTCACACCATGATTTTGGTGTGGTTTTGGGCACGGTCTGTCCAGAACTGCTGTATTTTGTACTAATAATTTTTTCTTCGCATGGGTGAGAAAAAGGAAACTTGGTCAACGAAAGCAACCAATTACTTGACTTCCAAGTATATGTACTTTCCCTTTCCGTGTTTTGTGAGGGTCAAGAAATCCCAAAAATTGTGTCCATTTAGGAAACCCTGTGTGGTATATAAACCCCAATTCGTCTTGGTTTATTTTCTAGATTTGCTGTTTTTGTTTCTTCTTCATCAACCTTGCTAGAATCTTCATCATGCCTGACCGGTTGTCTAGAATCGCGGTGCTCAATCCCGACCGCTGCAAACCTAACAAGTGCCGGCAAGAATGCAAAAAGTCTTGCCCTGTTGTTAAAACTGGTAATTATAGAAACCCAATTATCTTTTATATTTGATTTTATGAAAAATTTCAGAGATTAATGATTTTGGGATTGTTTTTTTCTAGGTAAACTTTGTATTGAAGTTACTAGTAGATCAAAGCTTGCATCAATCTCTGAGGAATTATGCATTGGGTGTGGTATTTGTGTCAAGGTATGTTGATATTATTGGTTTGGTGATTGTTTCTAGGGTTTAGTTTTACTATGTGGTTATTAGATTGGACTAATTTTGTTTATAATTTGGAATAGAAATGCCCATTTGAAGCAATTGATATTATCAACTTGCCAAGAGATTTGGATAAAGACACAACGCATCGCTATGGCCCCAATACATTCAAATTGCACAGGTTTTGTAAGCTTGTTCCTTCTTGGTTTTGCTTTTATATTGGAAATTCTATGTAAAATTGTGCTGTTTACTCCAATTTGCACTGCCCACCGTGACCATATGAGCGCGCTGGTGCAAATGCGGTTTAATGAGCGTTAGTTACTCATGTATTTGCAGCAATTGATGGACTGACTGAATAAGTTCAATTACAGGTTACCAGTTCCAAGGCCTGGACAAGTTCTTGGTTTAGTGGGAACAAATGGAATTGGAAAGTCTACTGCTCTTCAAGTGTTGAGTGGGAAATTGATACCTAATTTGGGAAAATTTGATGTAAGTACATGAGGAATTTTCAGAAAGTATCATTATTACCACTTGCGGTTGTACATTATGGATACATGAAACTAATGAATGGTTGCTGTTTGATTTTATTCCCTCGTAGAACCCACCTAGCTGGCAGCAAATATTGGAATACTTCAGAGGAAATGAGCTTCAGAACTATTTCACTCGCATGCGTAATGAAAAGTTAAAGGTAATATAGGTTAGATTAGGGAACTTCTATCACATGTTCGCCTAGTCTAGGGATGATTTGATACCTATGGCACAATAAAGGAGCAACAGCAATTTGATTGTGCCTTTATTATTTTATCTGCCGAATTTCCGTCCTGCTGCTGATTGCTTGTTCCTTTCAATAGGCAAAATGCAAGCGCCAATATCTGGATGACATCCCAAAAATGATTAAAGGGAATGTTGGGCAAGTGCTGGAGCAAAAAGATGAGAGAAATGTCAAAGAGGAACTCTGTCGCGATCTTGAGCTGAACCAGGTTACAGATCGAAATGTTGGTGATTTATCTGGTGGTGAGCTGCAGAGATTCGCTATCGCTGCGACTGCCATGCAGAGCGCAGATATTTACATGTTTGACGAGCCATCCAGTTTTCTTGATGTGAAGCAGAGGCTTAAAGCTGCTCAAGTTATCCGAACATTGCTCAGGCCAAACAGGTCTCGTCTCTTTCATCTCTAATGATATTATATTCAATTCAGACATGAAGCAGAACTCTTATGATGTTATGTTTTCATCTTCAGCTATGTGATTGTTGTCGAGCATGACCTTAGTGTTTTGGACTACTTATCGGACTTCATTTGCTGCTTATATGGGAAACCTGGAGCTTATGGAGTTGTAACCCTTCCCTTTTCCGTCAGAGAGGGAATTAACATTTTCTTGGCTGGCTTTGTCCCTACTGAGAATCTACGTTTCCGTGATGAATCACTTACTTTTAAGGTAACAATTCTTTCTTCTGTTATATGGTTCATGCTCTAAATATTCCATTATCATTTATTTACTAGTTGTTTTCAGGTTGCTGAGACACCAGAGGAAAGTGCAGAAGAAATTCAGTCGTATGCACAATACAAATACCCTACAATGAGTAAAACTCAAGGAAATTTTAAGCTTCAAATCATGGAGGAGAATTCATTCTCAAATTGTTGTTATGCTGGGTGAAAATGGGACAGGGAAGACAACATTTATCCGCATGCTGGTAAGCCTTCTAGATCCTTTATTCTATGAGTGCATGATTATTCTTGATTGTGTAGAGATATATCATTTTGTGAATTCAAAATAAGGTGTGGATTTCTTAATCACTGCTACAACTATATACAGGCTGGTTTACTGAAACCCGACGAGGTGGATGATTCAGATGTAGAAATACCTGAATTTAATGTGTCGTACAAACCCCAGGAAATCAGTCCTAAATCTCTATCTTCTGTTAGAGAGTTTCTGCACAAAGAATCCGTGAGGCGTGCATGCATCCTCAGTTTGTGTCAGATGTCATGAAACCACTCCAAATTGAGCAATTAATGGATCAGCAAGTCAAGAATCTCTCAGGTGGAGAGCGGCAAAGAGTTGCATTATGCCTTTGCCTTGGAAAGGTCTGTATTCTTATTTATTATCTTAATTTGACCTTCATTTCCTGTTATAATGGCATTCATGAGTTTGTTAAAGTATGATTATTTGGTACTGACATTATTATAGAAAATTGAATTGATTTTGTAATTTGAGTAAGTGCGATTCGTTACAATTTTACAATTGGTGTTTATGGTTAATGCAGCCTGCGGATATATATCTGATAGACGAGCCGAGTGCTTATCTAGATTCAGAGCAGCGTATCGTTGCCTCAAAAGTCATTAAGAGGTTTATCCTCCATGCAAAGAAGACTGCTTTTGTCGTTGAGCATGATTTCATAATGGCGACTTATCTTGCTGATAAGGTGATTGTGTTTGAGGGAAGACCCTCTATCGATTCTACTGCAAATGCTCCTCAGTCTTTGTTGACAGGGATGAACCTTTTCCTATCTGTAAGTTGCATTTCTATCTTGTTAAGTTGCTTTAGATATTTCTAGCTCAGGTTATATGGTTCTATTCTCAGTGGTTTGTGGAAACTGTACACCACCAGCAAAATAAATTGACATGTTTTAGATTGAAAAAGAAACAAGAGAAAATGTTAAGCAACCATTATAGGGATTTATTTGCACCGTAATCTGCTGAAAGTGTTCGGTACACTGTAGCCGTTCTTTTGAATATACCTAATATATCTTCTCCCCACTTGTTTGATCCAAGATTAATGCTACATACTAATTACTGAATTGGTCTTAATCATGTGCAGCAATTGGATATTACATTTAGACGCGACCCTACAAATTTCAGGCCGCGGATCAACAAATTAGAATCTACAAAAGACAAGGAGCAAAAAGCTGCTGGGACCTTTTATTACCTCAACTAAGGCATACCAGTGGTCAAGTTTCATGTAAGGTTAACCTGTCTGTAACAGACTCACAGTTCACCTTGACCTCCAGTTTTGACTAATCTCTTTGTTTCTGGTCTTAATATTGTGCAGCAATTGGATATTGTGGACGGGGTCCAACCAATATCGGACCATGGATTAAGAACTTGGAGTCCACGAGAGACGGGGACATGCTGGAATCCACGAGAGACGGTGACCAGTTGGAATCCATGGGAGACGGGGAACAAAGAGCTGCAGGGCCCTATTGTTAGCTCGATGACTAAGCCTGCAATACCACCCAGGCCAAGTTCGTTTACCCCTCTGCTATTACTTTTCATTGTTGCATTTAGCTTTGTTGGCTTAAAATGATATGCTCTTTAATTTTGGTTGGCAAATATTTATTCACAGTTGGAACCCAACCCCTTAATTTCGTATATGATTGGCTTTTCTGTAGGTGCTTTCATTGGTGGTATAACAATAAAAGAACGACAAAGCCTCCGAGTCATTCCGCATATGCTCAGCACGAGGTTTCTGGGCTAGGTGCGCTGGCCAGTTCTTGGGGAAGTCATATCTGTTGGAATTATAGCATACAGTAGTTTGATGAACCACGTGTTTGGTTAGTTTTAGTTCGGCATCTCAGAGGTTGCTTTTTGTTTGCTTTCTACTTGCTTCCTTGGGGGTTCAGGGATGAGTAGAGCAAATTTATCTATCAAGACAGTATTTGATGTTTTTTAAAGAGTGAACATAATGTGATTATGTTGCTGGATTTAGCTTTCTAAGGCCTAGCTCGGATTTATATTCTTGCAGACTGATGATCATTCATTACTGTTCTAATGAAATTCTCTTTTGCTTAAATAACTGACGTGCTTTCAGTTTCTTTGGTGATGGTTTATTTACTTTCTGTTTTATGCTCTCTTTTCTTGGTGGTTGGCTTTCTCTTTAGTTCAAAGAAGATTTGTGTTAGTGGATACAAGATCAAGAGAAATTGTTCTACAATATCTTAGTGGTAACTTTGTTGTATCTACAACCGGCACTTAAGGCCTTCAGACACTTGCAAATCATGGAAGTTAGGGGCAGTTGCCTCGATTTTCAATATAGACTCTAAAGGGTATGTAGTCTAGATAGAACTTGCAACTTCCTAGATTTAGGCTTATTCTATTTTGGCCCATGGAATAGAAGTTTTTTTGAACCCAATGTTTCGAACAAAAGCACATAAAATTTTCGATAGCATCATATTTTTGCTCCAAACGGCAAGTTCTTTTTTCCCCTTTTGCACCTCAAAAGGATAAAGTTCCGCCACTGGAAGTGCACAAGAATATGCCTTTGTTGCTGGCCTTGGCCTTTTACCATCAAGACTATCCTTCTTGTTGGGTATTTTCAACCTAAGAGAAAACCAAAACATACAATTTACAGAAAATTTGGGTCTAATTTTACATTTCTCGAAATTGACGAGTGTATATTTACATAAAGTTCCCCTAAGATTTTTATTTGTACCATGAGTAAAAATGCCACATAATGGGCCAAATTGCTACTTAAATGACCTTTTGGCCCTCATCCAAGCTTGCCATCCAGCCAACTGACGTAGCTACCAACTAGTCCAAGCGTTTCGTATAGTCAACGACCGGTCAGTGGACAAAGTCAACATTCGGTCAATGGTAAAAGTCAACTGTCGGTCAACTATCAAGCCAAATTTTCGACTACGCTTCAGCCGATTTTCGTCCATGTTGCCGGCGATCTGCTGGCCTTCCCGGCCATCTCCCCGGGGAATGTCCCTCGACCATGTCCCCCGGTCATCTCCTCCGGACATGTCCCAGGCCATGTTGCTCAGCCATGTCCCACTGGCGGAATCCTCGTCCATCTTATGCCCGACCCCGTTATGTCAACCGGTCAAGCGATGCCCGACGAGTCATACTTATTCTAAAGCTTGACAGTCGCGGTCCAACGAAGAAAGGAGGCATGCGAGGCGGATTAATGCTAGGATCCATGTAAGGAAGATTAATGTCGGGAGAAGAATGTACGGAAGATTAATGCGAGGAGGCATGGTGGGCAAGTTAATAGGCAAGGCAGATTATGCCAAGAGGCATGCAGGGAAAGTTTAAACCATTTATGCTTACCTCACGATTAGGGTAAGATCTAATTCACAACTGTATAAATAAGGGGAATTATAACCTTTAATGGAGGGGGAGCTAGGCTAGCTAAGAGGGAAAAAATCCATTGTAATTCTGACATCAGTAAAACATCACTCCCCAAGGAGATTCATCCGTGGACGTAGTCAAAATTTGCCGAACCACGTTAAATTCGTGTGTGTCATTCTTAATTATTTCCTATTATTAACCCTGTTTTCATCAACAACTCCAGTTTAATCGTGTTCTGTTCCTGGAAATATTTTTGGATACAAACAATTTTTTTCTCACAAATAGCCAAATTGTTTCTTCATGTTCTTCATTTCCACCAGGTTCTGCTAGTTTAATTAGAACTCTTTGATCTTGCTAGCCAAACTTCTCTATGTCACTTCAGCTTTTTTGCTTACTACTCAATTTATCCATCACAAATGTATAAAGAAGATTTTGTCCGTCTGAAAGTACCTTCTAATATACAAATCTGTAAAATCTAGATTTGTAACGGTCATGGAAGTGGAAGAGAGAACAATCCTAGAAGAGAAGAGTTTTAAATCAAAATAAGTTAGTAGAAAAAAATCTTCTATTGATGTTTACTAATTAGAGCTTTAATTAGGTTACTAGATTTTGAATCATGTTAAGTCGAGTTTAAGTGAAGGGTAACTAGGTCATTTACAATCTGTAGGACACCCCTTAGTTCATCACAATGGATGGCCAAAGTTTATAAGGGTCCCTGCAAAAATGGCATGGTTCCCCAAAAAAATCGTTGGATTTTTCCTCCAAGTTCCACCACTGGGTGCACAAGCTTTGTTGCTGGCCTTGGCCGTTTCCCATCAAAATTATCCTTGTTGTGTAAGGCCATCAAGTCATCTCATCTACGCCATCACTAGATATTCAAATAGTGTTAAAAATCTACACAAAATGGTCCTTTAATTTGTTTGATTGCCCATCAAAACAAGATTTCCTGATGGCCAAAGACACCAACATATTGTCAACTACGCCACTGCACTCTTTCCTCCTCTCCATTTTCGTAGGAATCAAGGCACCTTAAAATATGCTAAAGTTTATCTGTTTGTATGGGTGCATACACATAAATGACGTAAAAGTTCGTTAACAGAAAAATCTTACTAAAACATATCCTACATAACCCATAAAGTGACGCAACATACAAGGAAATACCGGTATTCAAAATCTTACTGACTAGGTTTGAGTTCGTTAGGAATTTAATGCTCTCATCGATCCTTTTTTTTTTTTTTTTTGTCAAGGAATGCATAAAAATCCCAAACCCCATTTGTCGGTTTGAGTTCGTTAAGAATTCATCCTTTTATCAATGCAGAAAATCCCCCTACCCAAATGCAGGTGGGATTGGAACTCCACATCTGTTATTGCAACCAGCAAATATCTGATTAACTTAACTGTTGGACACTTATATTTTAGCTAATGCTTAATGTTAAAGTTAGTTTACAGGTGCATTTTTCTCAGGTATAATGATAAAGTCGTAAAACGTTGATAACACCTTAATTAATTTAAAATTCACCGGCATGGTAACCGATCCAAAACTAAGAAATCTGAAGTCAGTTCTGAGCTGTTCGATACGATTAACTAAAAAAAATCACATCAGCAACTTGTCCCCAAATATGTGGTACATTATTTTCCAATCTTATTGACTTTGTATATTTTAAATGTTATCTTCAAAGTTGAAACCTCTTTAATTAATCCAGTACTCTAACAAAACCTGAATTCTTATATTCTATTAATTCCAGTGATCACTGCAACAAAAAGTACCTCATATCACACACCAAACATCACAATTTATGAACAGTTGTGGTGTTTTTAAGGCTAAAACTTAAAGACCATTAATATTATAGAGTGTGTGATCTTAGATATAAAAACCTGCCCATACATCTCAAACATTTTAGGAAGTGTGATCTTACAGCTGGAGTATTTGACAACTTTCAATGTTATTTTGTGATCAAAAATCTGTCTTCTGATAAATTTTAGAAAATAATTGCACTAGGTGTGGCTCGAACTCGCGACCTTTGAGTTCCATCTAGGGAAAAAGGAAAACCCACTTAATTTTGGTGTCCAACAAAGAAAACCTCGAATTCTCGAGTCTTCAACTCTATTTTCATTTTCACTCAAAACTCACTCTGTCTCTCTCCTTTCATCTCTCCGGTTTCTTGATCGAAAATTCAAGTGCGGATCTCGAGTTTTCGTCGAAATCGTTAATTTTATTTTTTGATTGATTAGGATTCAAATCGGTTTCCTCTCTAGTTTGGATTATATATGGAGTCTGATTAAGCATTGAAGTTGGGATTTGAATTTAGGGTTTATTATTTTTTTGTTTTGATCTAAGATTTCTATATTGTTTTTTCCGCAGATGTATGGGATCTAAACCTTGGGTGAAATTTTGTTTTGAAGATCGGTGAAGTTTGATTTGGTATTACACTTTAAACTCGAATCTATCTCTGCTTTGTGTGATTTGATTTAGGTTTGCTTAGAAGTAAAACTCTTACTTGCATGTCCGATTCTGATTTAGGATGTTTAGTTTTTTACTTTTACTTGGTAGATTAATTTGTTTATAGAGATCGATTTGATATTTGGAGAAAAATTCTTGTGGTTAATTTGTTTATGGAAGTCATTTGCAACTCACTCTAACTTAGTATTTGGAGTACCTATTAGTGGATGTCTCTTGAGGTACATGAATACTGGATTAGGTGATTAGAAATTGTTTCCTTGTGGTACCTAATGGTGACTTGGCTTTTGGAATTACACCTGTTGATAATGAATCTACAGCTTTTGAATATGTAATACTCTTTGATATGATTTACACAATATACACAACACTGGTTTTGGAGACGGCTAATTTTTTTTTTTTTTTTTTTTCAATGTTGGTTCATGAGATATGGCAATTCTGACAAGAGAGTGTTCTAGCCGACTTGAGTAACACTTTTGTTCCGCTTAAACGGGATGGAGTTGTAGCTTCTCTTCTTTTGCATTTAGTCGAGTTCGTTCCATGAATACTTGAACCGTATGGTCGAATTTGTTGTTTGTTAGAAGCTTAGATGTTAGGACTAATTTGGAATAATGATTGAATCTTGTGCCCTTCCATGAGAAGACTGAAAGAAAATTTTGTCGCAAGTTGCTGATGCCTTAAATGCAAATGAAAGATTGATCCAAGAATAAAATGATGCTGATGTTTGCTGCAAAGAAGGTTTGGGTATGACAAGGCACCGATATCTCGCTTGGCTCTAAAGCCCCGGAAGGCAAGGCTCCTTAATTGTTAATATTTTAATTTTAATTCTACATAAATAAAATCCTTTTAAGTTTCATCTTGAGAGTTTGACTCTCATGACATGATAGAAATTCTCTTTGCTATCTAGACCCAGATTCCAAAATTTGAATCTAGGGCGTTGTGTTTCATGTGTTTCAAGTCCTGGTTAAATCCGGCCCATGTACTAGCTAGACATGGAATAACCAATTGGTCCTTCAGTTATGGAAATAACTGAGGTAACTAGAGTGATATATGAGGATGTGTTTCTCTCTTTGAAATTTGCTTTCCCTACATGCTAAGCATTGATCGGTGATTTCTTTTAAAATGGATAACAATCCAGGGTTGCGAGATGGTCTTATCTTGGAGAAGATATCTTCCCCATTGGGTGTTCTTATGATTGTGTTAGAGTCTCGACGGATGCCTTAGTTCGGGTATATTCCAATAAATTTGATATTAAGTTAAATGTTTGCTAGTCATTTTTACTCCTCCGTTTGAGGGAGTGCACCAATAGATTATCAATTGTAAAGAAATTTCTCCTTTGCATAAGTTAGTCGCCACATACTCCGTTGCACGTCGTTGTGTGCGTGAAAAAAAATATGAAGTTGTTTATACAGTACCTAATACGAATATGGGGACGTGATGGAATTTGAAAATGAATTTACCCGTAGACCACACGGAGAGGTGGGTAAGGTCCGACTGTATGCATTAAAAATTATTTTGACTATAGTGTCATTTTCAAGTTATTGCACTGACTTAGCCTCCACAACATTTGCAAATCGAATAATTTATCTGCAATCATACAAAAATAATAAGACAAGTCTTTTATAGGAATTTCTACTACAAAAATTGAGTGAATCAGACTTATCACTTGTAGCCTTTTTCATTTTTAAGCAAACAATGATGCATCATGCATCCTCAAATTGAGTCATGTCTGCATTGTGACTGCTGCAATGGCCCTTCCATCAAATGATATTAGGAAGGGCAAAACTAGGGGAGGACGATATTAGGAAGGCTGTGACAGAAGTTGGTCCTGGAGTGGAACTTGTTCTGTGGTTATTATAACTAGATGGGGACTTTGAAATCTTGGATTGCTGATGTACCCATTTCTAGTTTCCTCTTACTCTTTCATACATGCATACACGAATTTGGTGTTGCTGCACATTACTAGTTTATATACTTGAGATTCTACTCTATTAGCTTATGCACCCTTAACGCTGTGCTTTTCTCAGAATCGGTGTTGAAAATTGCAGAGTTTGGTTTTGCGAGGTAAGATTTATTTGTATTTGAACTGGTACTACTCTTAAGAAGGATCGATCCGATCTTTCGTTGGATCAAAAGTGCTTGAATCATGGGTGTATACACAACTTGTCATGTTCTTCTTGAACTTCTATTTTTTGCCTCATTGTTGCTCAGATCTTGTTCAGCTCTGGACAGATTTTCTTCCAGTTTTGTGGTTAAATAGGCCCTGGATTTGAATTTGTAGGAAATACCATTAGGTCCTAGAAATAATATATTAGGATGAGTCTAGTCCATTTGACCCAGTCAAATATCTGTTTGGTCCTATTTGGTAATATAAATTATAGTTTGGTCCTAAATATTATTGTTTGGTCCTACGCTGATGTCATGGATGATGTAAATGTCACCTTCTAGTGGCAGAAATACCATTTTGGATAAGGACCATATATATAGTCAAAAGGTAAGAGAGATGGAATCATTCTCAGATTTACTTTCTCTCTCTTCTTTTCTAGATCTAGTTTTTCTTTTCCTCACAAATGTTTTTTCTAGGGTTTTAAATTTGTGGAAACAAGAAACGGAGATGATGAAGATATGCGAGATGACGATGAAGATTTTGTTGTCACAAATGTTTGAATGTTGTTGCTGGTGTAGACGATGAAGAAACAAGAAACAGAGATGATGAAGATATGCAGACGACGATGAAGATTTTGTTGCTGTTGGTGTTTCAATGTTGCTGCTGGTGTAAACGATGAAGAAAGACGATGAAGATGATGATTTTGGTAGTTGTAGACGACGAATATGATGATGTTGCTGCTGATGATGTTGCTGCTGATGATGTTGAAGTATATGAAGATGATGAAGACTATGAAGTTTTTCGTTTTTTTTTTTTAACTTTTGTATGGACTTCATTCCTGGGAATGAAGTCTGTTTTTTTAGCTTTTTGTATGGACTTCATTCCTGGGAATGAAGTCTGTTTTTTTAGCTTTTTGTATGGACTTTATTCCTGGGAATGAAGTCTGTTTTTTTAGCTTTTTTTGTATGGACTTCATTCCTGGGAATGAAATCTGTTATTTTAGCTTTTTGTATGGACTTCATTCCCGGGAATGAAGTCTGTTTTTTTAGGACGGAAGAACTGCTACAAAAATAAAAATTTAACACGGAAGGATATTTTTGTCTATTTAAATATTTTTAAATAATTATGGACCAAACAGTAAAGGCGTTTGACCAAAGGACTAAACAGACATGGGCCCACCTAAAAAAGGACCAAACGATATTTTTCCCTTTGAATTTCTGGGTCTAAAAGACGAGTAAAATATGACAACTGTTATAATATCCCAAACACTAAAAGATACTGTTTAAATATCCTATGACGGATATTTAACCCAAGATTTTGTTTTCTTATAAGTTTAACTGATTGTATTTCCCTTTTTCTTCGTCCTCTTCTTCGTTACCACGACCATCCTCTTCTTCGTCGGTATCCTTGTACCCACCATCGACACACAACCACACATGTAATCACTTGTTACAGTCACCCATCTCTCAGAACTAACACAACTTCACCAACTGATGTTTGCTAAAGCAAAATAAAAAAAGTTAAAATCATTTGAAACAGAATCAACTTGATACTGCCTTCATCAAGTGTTAAAGTCTGTACATAAGTATCTTGTCACTTGTACATGGCGACATGGTGCTGATTTTCCTGATGGTGATCTTATTTTGCTTGTGCGTCCGATTACGATCGTTTTAATTTCTTGCTTAAATTAATTTTTGGGTAAATGTTCCTATTCAATTTGATGAATCCACATGTATGTAGTAATAATCACTGAATTAATTGGTTTTGTCTATTCTATTCTATAATTCATAATCTCTCTGATCTTTTTGTTCTTTATTTGCACATAATTGATGAACTGTTAATGGCTTATTAATGATTAGAAATGTTTGGTACAGAGAAGCAGATGCAGTAGGTCTAGGAAATCAATAAAAAACTCTTCTCCAGATCATCAGTTTATCGCACACAAAATGTTTGTGTTAAGGCCTGACAGAGGATAAGTGGCAAAAGGCAGTTAAATTGCGAATCGGTACTACTAGTTCCGGATGATGGAAGTCAGAAAATAGAGCAGGAACAACAAAGTTTCAATAAATCAAGAAGGGGGTACTTGTTGGATGTGAATTTTGGCAGCTGGGTGTGTGTGTTTCGAGTTGCAAATTGGATGGGGTTTTGGACAGAGTTTGATGTACGTGCACCCGAGTGCATAAGGTATATTCTGACAGGAAATAAATTTTGGCCTAGTTGCACCCGAGTGCATAATGTAAATGTATTTTGTATTTTTTGTTATTCTTCTTATTTTTCTTCATTAATGCTTGTTTTGGGTTGATGTTTGGTAGTGAATCTGACGGTAATGGTGGTGGATTTATTGCTCGAGATCATTAACTAGTGTTGGTTGTGTATAATATATTAGAAGTGATTAGTATGATAAACCTAGATTTATCCCCGAAATACACAAGATGCACCCGAGTGCATGATGCATATTCTTTATAGGAAATAGGTTTTGCCCAGGTGCACCCGAGTGTATAATGTACATTTTTTTTTTTTTATTGGAAAAATGTTTTGGCCAGGTTGCACCTGGGTGCATAATGCATATTCTTATAGAAAATAAATTTTGGCCAGGTTGCACACAGGTGCATAATGCATATTTTCATGGGAAATAAATTTTGGCGGAGTTGCACACTGGTGCATAATGTATACTCGGCCTGGGTTAAAATGATTTTTATTTTTCGAATTTCATATCAACAATGGATCTTGTATTGAAGAGATTTTCGAGCCCTTTCCGAAAATATAAATTTTGTTGAAATCCGACTTGTATTTCGGAAGTTAAGAGCTTTCTCGCGATTATTTTTTAAATTAGAGTGAGAAAATAAATAGGAGAGAGAAAGGATATGATAAAGAATAAAGTTCAAGGTTAAGGGTACATTTGACTAATTTTTCACTCAGGCCTATATTTTACAAGTCCATTGCTCTCACACTTTATGGGTTGTGGTCATATAACCCATTTTCCGGATTTTCTTCTAACTACGTTTTTGGAGATTCTTTGGTTGATGTTGGTAACAATAACTACATTGCAACTGTTGCCAAGGCAAATTACTTACCAAATGGACTTGATTTTCCTCCCAGACTTAATCCTACCGGACGGTTTTGTAACGGAAGAACGGTCGTCGACGTTATAGGTAACTACAACTATGTAAATTAGATGTTCGTTTTTTTAATGTATTCTATTTTTTTTCTTCTTATATTCTCTGTTTTGGGTATACTTTGATCAGGACAAGAATTGGTTTAGTGGGAACAAATGGAATTGGAAAGTATACTGCGCTTAAAGTGTTGAGTGGGAAATTGATACCTAATTTGGGAAAATTTGATGTAAGTACATGAGGAATTTTCAGAAAGTATCATTATTATCACTTGCGGTTGTACATTATGATACATGAAACTAATGGATAGTTTCTGTTTGATTTTATTCCCTTTTAGAACCCACCTAGCTGGCAGCAAATATTGGAATACTTCAGAGGAAATGAGCTTCAGAACTATTTCACTCGCATGCGTAACGAAAAGTTAAAGGTAATTCAGAGTTGGGGAACTTCCATCACATGTTCGCCTAGTCTAGGGATGATTTGATACCTATGGCACAATAAAGGAGCAACTTGATTGTGCCTTTATTATTTTATCTGCCGAATTTCCGTCTTACTGATGATTACTTGTTCCTTTGAATAGGCAAAATGCAAGCGCCAATAATTGGATGACATCCCAAGAATGATTAAAGGGAATGTTGGGCAAGTGCTGGAGCAAAAAGATGAGAGATCAATGTCAAAGAGGAACTCTGTCGCGATCTTGAGCTGAACCAGGTTACAGATCGAAATGTTGGTGATTTATCTGGTGGTGAGCTGCAGAGATTCGCTATCGCTGCGACCGCCATGCAGAGCGCAGATATTTATATGTTTGACGAGCCATCCAGTTTTCTTGATGTGAAGCAAAGGCTTAAAGCTGCTCAAGTTATCCGAACGCTGCTCAGGCCAAACAGGTCTATTCTCTCTTTCATCTCTCATGATATGATATTCAATCCAGACATGAAGCAGAACTCTTATGATGTTATGTTTTCATCTTCAGCTATGTGATTGTTGTGGAGCATGACCTTAGTGTTTTGGACTACTTATCGGAATTCATTTGCTGCTTATATGGGAAACCCTTCCCTTTCCCGTCAGAGAGGGAATTAACATTTTCTTGGCTGGCCTTGTCCCTACTGAGAATCTAAGTTTCTTCTGTTATGACACTGTAACAGAAACTTGAATTGAATTTGTAATTTGAGGAGCGATTCCTTACAATTTTACAATTGGTGGTTTATGGTTAATGCAGCCTGCGGATATATATCTGATAGACGAGCCGAGTGCTTTTCTTGATTCAGAGCAGCGTATCGTTGCATCAAAAGTCATTAAGAGGTTTATCCTTCACGCAAAGAAGACTGCCTTCGTCGTTGAGCATGATTTCATAATGGCGACTTATCTTGCTGATAGGGTGATTGTATTTGAGGGGAGCCCATCTATCGATTCTACAGCCAATGCTCCTCAGTCTTTGCTGACAGGGATGAACCTTTTCCTATAAGTAAGTTGCATTTCTATCTTGTTAAGTTCCATCAGATATTTCTAGCTCAGGTTACATGGTTCTATTCTCAATGGTTTGGGGTAACAGTACGCCACCAGCAATAGTTTTTAACTGAAAAAGAAACAAGAGAAAATGTTAAGCAACCATATAGGGCTTTATTTGCATAATATTCTGCTGTAAGTGTTCGGTACTCTGTAGCGGTTCTTTTGATTCTACCTAGTATATATCTTCTCCCCACTTCTTTGATCCAAGATTAATGCTTCTTACTAATTACTAAATTTTGGTCTGAATAATGTGCAGCAATTGGATATTACATTTAGACTCGACCTGCAAAATTTCAGGCCGCGGATTAACAAGTTGGAATCCACGAAAGACAAGGAGCAAAAAGCTGCTGGGACCTTTTATTACCTCAACTAAGACGTACCAGATGTCAAGCTTCATGTAAGGTTAACCTGTCTGTAACAGACTCGCAGTTCACCTTGACATCCAGTTTTGACTAATTTCTGAGATTGTGGTCTTAATGCTGTGCAGCAATTGGATATTGTGGAAGGGGCCCAATCAATATCAGACCGTGGATTAACAAGATGGATTCCGCGGGAGACGGGGACAAGCTGGAATCCGGGGACAAGTTGGAATCCACAAGAGATGGGGAAGAAAGAGTTGCAGGGCCCTATTGTTAGCTCGAAGACTAAACATACTATACTACCGAAGCCAAGTTCGTTCACTCCTCTGCTATTACTTTTCTTTGTTGCATATTATTTTTGGTTGGCAAATATTTATTCACAGTTGATACCGAACCCTAAATCTCACTTACCGCTTGCTTTTTCCGCAGGGATTTTCATGGATGGCGTATAAGAATAAAAGAACGTTAAAGCCTCTGAGTTGTTCCACATCTGCTGAGCACAAGGTTTCTGGCCTAGGTACGCTGGCCAGTTGTTGGGGAGATCATACCTACTGAAAGCATATCATACAAATAGTTTGACAAACCACATGTTTACTTTATTTTAATTCTGTACATCAGAAATTGCTTTTTGTTTGCTTTCTTCTTGCTTCCTTGGGGATCCAGGAATGAGTGGAGGATTTTATTTAATAAGACAATTTTTGATGTTTTCTCAGTATTTGTGAGGATAATGTGTGTTGCCATGTCAATTCCTATTTCTTTTATTTTCGGTTAGCTTATTAGTTAGTCTTTTATTTCTTAACTAAACTTGTAAGGACAATTAATCAATATTACGAAGTTTGTTACATTAATTCTCTAAGGCAGAGGCTGCTCGCCCCAGATCAAAGGGATTTATCCCTGTTTTTGAGTTCTTATTCAATTTTCAATTAGCTTATATTCAGTGTAAAGGTTTAGAACCATAACACCTGGATTAGAGCAGGTCGATTCACATTCAATTTTCACCAATTTTTTTTTCCTATACTACAGTGGGTCATGATTATACAGAGAACCTTAAATCCGTAAACGAGAGCGTGACTAGTCTGGCTAATACAGTTGATGACTTCATCAAAGCCATGGCACAACAAAATCTTGAGGAACAAGAGAGTAACAAAACCAAGGCGGTCGATAAACGTCAGCAACGGGAGGAAGAACGAGTTGCTTGTAAGCAGGAACTCAAGATAACAACACAATCCTAGCAAACGCTCTCACCAAAGAAATCACATCTGCTCTCACCATGCAAACTGACTCAAACTACCACCACTATCAATACCCAACATACTGCTTCCCTTCATTCAGTTTTTGCTGATTATATGCCTCAGCTGAATCAAAATCATGGTTATGGTGCTCATCCACCTCCGCCCCCACCTCCACCCCCACCTGGTGGTCATCAAAACCCGACCAGAGCCAATACAATCAATCTAAAGTTCCCTAATTTTGATGGAGACGATCCTGATGGATGGATTTTTAATGCTGACAAATATTTCAGCGTACATCAAGCTGATGATGCTCTTAGAATTACTATTGCTGATTCTAGTCTAAAGGGTGATGCTAATGTGTGGTATCATTGGAAGAAAACTAAGGTCACCATTGTGACATGGTTAGAGTTTTGTGCTCATCTTCGTGCACGTTTTGCATCTGAAAAGTTTGTCAATGCTCGTCTGGATATTAGTACAATTAATCAAGTAGGTACGGAAGGGAGCACATACCGTTTTTGAGAGGTTATTGAATTTTGTTGATTTTCCAGATGATTACTTGATCAGCTGTTTTATTCGTTCTCTCAAACCTCATATCGGTAGTGTGGTTAAATTGCTTGCACCACAAACTTTTAATGAAGCCTTTACTAAGTCAATTCATCAAGAGGAAGCTTACGCAACAGTTAATAGGTTTAATACACGCCAACCTTATCTTCCGTCTCCACTTCGAGGTGACGCATCAATCCCTACCACTCCAATCAAGAAGCTGACACTTCCTCCAGGGTATAAGAAGCTTACATGGGAAAAGATGAAAGAAAAACTTGAGAAAGGTATTTGTTTCAATAGTGATGCTCCTTTTAAATCTGGTCATGTTTCCCATAACAAACCAAACTATTTGCTTTTGCAGATGCATCATACTTCTGTTGACAATGTTGTTGAAGTTGAGGATATCCTAGATGACCAACAAATTCATGAGGATCCTCCTACTCCGGAATCATCCCCAACTATTTTTTTGAACTCACTTTTAGGATCTATATTTCCTAAGACAATGCGAATTACGGTATCTTGCAAAATCTAGACCACTCACAATTCTTTTGGATTCAGGGTATACAAATAACTTTTTGCATCCTAGCATAGCTAAGCAATGTGGATTTGTGGTTTCTTCCGCTACTGATACTTTACAAGTAACAGTGGGTAATGGTGGTCATCTTGAAACTAATGGTCATTGCACTATCCCTATCAACTTGCAAGGTACAGTTTTTCATATTGATTTCCATCTACTAGATATTAGTGGTTGTGATGCGGTCTTGGGAATTCAATGGCTACGCACGTTGGGAGAAATTATTTGGGATTTTAAAAAATTGACCATGCAGTTTAGTATTAATGGCACAGCCGTCACATTAACTGGTGTTGATGGTGGATTTTAGACAAGGGGTAAAATCGTAAAACCCCATGACCTAGTGTTACCCGCAACACATTAACTAAGAGCATTTAACTCGAAAATAATTAATAGGGGTATTTTTTTCAAAAATACCGGATTAGGGCTTTTCAACACGAGAACCCTAATTCCAAAACCAAGCCGCATACTCACGCACCATGGCAACCATGCTAAACCAAGCCGCATATCAGCACCATGGCAACCATGCTAAAACCAAACCGCATCTGCGCGCACCATGGCAACCATGCCAAACCAAGCCCCATATCACGCACCATGACAACCATGCCAAACCAAGCCGCACTCTCTACGCACCATGGTAACCATGCCAAACCAAGCCAGCATATGCGCGCACCATGGCAACCATGCCAAACCAAGCCGCATCACGCGCACCATGGCAACCATGCCAAACCAAGCCGCACTCTGCGCACCATGGCAACCATGCCAAACCAAGCGCACATCTGCGCACCATGGCAACCATGCCAAACCAAGTCGCATCTGCGCACCATGGCAACCATGCCAAACCCAGCCAGATCATGCGCACCATGGCAACCATGCCAAACCAAGCCGCATCTCGCGCACCATGGCAACCATGCCAAACCAAGCCGCACTCTGCGCACCATGGCAACCATGCCAAACCAAGCCGCATATCACGCACCATGGCAACCATGCCAAACCAAGCCGCATCTCGCGCACCATGGCAACCATGCCAAACCAAGCCGCGCTGCGCACACCATGGCAACCATGCCAAACCAAGCCGCACTCGCGCACCATGGCAACCATGCCAAACCAAGCCGCATATCGCGCACCATGGCAACAATGCCAAATCAAGCCGCACCGCGCACCATGGCAACAACGCGCTAAATTCCAAGCCGCTATGCCTTTGGCCCCACGCCCAACATAGCGCCCTAGGTTTGCAAGACTTGCAACTAGGTCAACATGGCCGCACGTGCCATTGGCACATGCCAACGTGTGTCGCAAGCCATATTTCCGAGCCGATATGCCTTTGGCCCACGCCCAACACAGCGCCCTAGGTTTGCAAGACTTGCAACTAGGTCAACATGGCCGCACGTGCCATTGGCACATGCCAACGCGTGTCGCAAGCCATATTTCCGGAGCCGCTATGCCTTTGGCCCACGCTAAACATAGCGCCCTAGGTTTGCAAGACTTGCAACTAGGTCAACATAGCCGCACGTGCCATTGGCACATGCCAACGCGTGTCGCAAGCCATATTTCCAAGCCGCTATGCCTTTGGCCCACGCCAAACATAGCGCCCTAGGTTTGCAAGACTTGCAACTAAGTCAACATGGCCGACGAGCCATTGGCACATGCCAACACGTGCCGCAAGCCATATTTCCAGTCGCTATGCCTTTGGCCCACGCTAAACATAGCGCCCTAGGTTTGCAAGACTTGCAACTAGGTCAACAAGGCCGCACGTGCCATTGGCACATGCCAACATGTGCCGCAAGCCATATTTCTAAATCGCCATGCATTGGGCCCACGCCAAACATAGCGCCCTAGGTTTGCAAGACTTGCAACTAGGTCAACATGGCTGCACGTGCCATTGGCACATGCCAACACGTGCCGCAAGCCATATTTCGAGCCGCTATGCCTTGGGCCCACGCCAAACATAGCGCCCTAGGTTTGCAAGACTTGCAACTAGGTCAACATGGCCGCACGTGCCATTGGGACATGCCAACACGTGCTGCAAGCCGTATTTCTAAGCCGCTATGCCTTGGGCCCACGCCAAACATAGCGCCCTAGGTTTGCAAGACTTGCAACTAGGTCAACTCCGGCCGCACGTGCCATTGGCACATGCCAACACGTGCCGCAAGCCATATTTCCAAGCCGCTATTCCTTTGGCCCACGCCCAACATAGCGCCCTAGGTTTGCAAGACTTGCAACTAGGTCAACATGGACGCACGTGCCATTGGCGAGATGCCAACACGTGCCGCAAGCCATATTTCAGTCGCTATGCCTTTGGCCCACGCTAAACATAGCGCCCTAGGTTTGCAAGACTTGCAACTAGGTCAACATGGCCGCACGTGCCATTGGCACATGCCAACACGTGCCGCAAGACATATTTCCAAAGCGCTATGCCTTTGGCCCCACGCCCAACATAGCGCCCTAGGTTTGCAAGACTTGCAACTAGGTCAACATGGCCGCACGTGCCATTGGCACATGCCAACACGTGCCGCAAGCCATATTTCCGAGTCGCTATGCCTTTGGCCCACGCCAAACATAGCGCCCTAGGTTTGCAAGACTTGCAACTAGGTCAACATGGCCGCACGTGCCATTGGCACATGCCAACACGTGCCGCAAGCCATATTTCCGAAGTCGCTATGCCTTTGGCCCACGCCAAACATAGCGCCCTAGGTTTGCAAGACTTGCAACTAGGTCAACATGGCCGCACGTGCCATTGGCACATGCCAACACGTGCCGCAAGCCATATTTCTAAGCCGCTATGCCTTGGGCCCACGCCAAACATAGCGCCCTAGGTTTGCAAGACTTGCAACTAGGTCAAAGACACCGCACGTGCCATTGGCACATGCCAATACGTGCCGCAAGCCATATTTTCCGAAGTCGCTATGCCTTTGGCCCACGCCAAACATAGCGCCCTAGGTTTGCAAGACTTGCAACTAGGCCAACATGGCTGCACGTGCCATTGCATATGCCAACACGTGCCGCAAGCCATATTTCCGAGTCGCTATGCCTTTGGCCCACGCCAAACATAGCGCCCTAGGTTTGCAAGACTTGCAACTAGGTCAACATAGCCGCACGTGCCATTGGCACATGCCAACACGTGCCGCAAGCCATATTTCTAAGCCGCTATGCCTTGGGCCCACGCCAAACATAGCGCCCTAGGTTTGCAAGACTTGCAACTGGGTCAGCATGGCCGCACGTTCCATTGGCACATGCCAACACGTGCCGCAAGCCATATTTCTAAGCCGCTATGCCTTTGGCCCACGCCAAACATAGCGCCCTAGGTTTGCAAGACTTGCAACTAGGTCAACAAGGCATTCCGCACATGCCATTGGCACATGCCAAACACACACGCTGGTAGCCTAACTTGCAAACCGTGCAACCTACCACCAAGGCATTCCGCACATGCCAAACACACACCGCAGGGTAGCCTAACTTGCAAACCGTGCAACCTACCACCAAGGCATTCCGCACATGCCAAACACACACGCTGGTAGCCCTAACTTGCAAACCGTGCAACCTACCACCAAGGCATTCCGCACATGCCAAACACACAAGCCGGTAGCCTAACTTGCAAACCGTGCAACCTACCACCAAGGCATTCCACACATGCCATTGGCACATGCCACGCGCGCCACTAGCCGGCCCACTTGCACTCAAGGTGCAACCAACACTCGAGACATCAACACAAACTGGGGATGCTTTCCAGGGTCTTGGTTTGGTGGTCAAAGCATGCAGCGTACACTACGCTCACATTAAGAAAGCGTGAACAGGAATAAAGCGGTCAAATAAATGAGGGAATAATGGTGAAAACGTTTTCACCCATAAATACCTTGCGGTTACTACCTCCTCCCATTATTTCACCCTTTACTCTCTTCCTTCATGAGGCCATGGTACGTTTCAATCTCGACTTGTATAAATAGGTCTCACCTATTTCCACCGTACAACAAGTCTCGGTCGGAGAAAATACAACACTCTCGGGAAAAGGCAACTTTTGCAAGCTCTCCAAAAAGCTTTCATCTCTTGCAAGCTTCAAGCTTTCACTTTCCGATAAAAGTCGAGACACTACTCTCCCGCAATTATTCTGGTCTCAACACCTTTCTTTGCTTCCCTCCCCAAATCAACCCTTCTCCTCCACTTTGTGACCGGGCAAAAGTCCGAAACGACCATTTCTTGGTTTAGGCCGGACTTGTGCAGATTGATCTCTCGAATCTAGAAAGTACTCACGTGCAACACATTTGTTTAGGGTTTAAACCAGTTTCTCACTCACCTACTGAATTTACCATAATCGACGGAAACGATTTTCACCCATAAACAATTGGTGACCACAGCGAGAGGATTGATCTTTCGGTTACAATATCAAATTCCGACTTGGTCCTCAAATTTCAACGCAAGCATGGTCTGGCTATCGGCCATCTCCACAAACATTGATCCCGCTCAAGGTCATGATAACTCGTCAATTTCTGGAAGCAATATGACCAATGAAGAGGTACCAAGACTGGTTGACCTGATGCGAGCTCAGGAGATCCATGCCAAAAACATGAATCTAATGAAGGATGCGATTAACAATGTACTCGACTTCCTCATCAGCCTAACATCGGAGCCAAGTGGTTCATGTTCCCAGAGATCAAGAGCAGGGGACTAACATCCCGAATGAGCATTCTCAAATCAATGGTTTCATCACCGACCGGAAGCCACGCGGACCGTGGAGGCGACCATGTTGGTAGAAAATTTATGTGAATTGCTACACCTCTCCAAGGACCAGCGAATAAAAACATTCTCTGCTATTAACCGAATAGCACTCAACGCATCACTACTTCCTGCACCCACGGGGACTCCAAGGATCCTCGAAAGATCCACCAACAATATTGTTTTCACCGATGATGACATGATGGTAGAAGAAGGTCACAACCAGGCCTTGCATGTTACGGCTCTCCGTCAGGGAACATAGAGTTTCAAGAGCGCTCATTGACACGGTGCATCTTCCAATGTCATCACTCTCAAGACACTTAAAGCTGCCAGGGTGCGACCTAACGAGATAGTACGACAACCCACTACGATAACAGATTTCGAAGGAAACCAAACTAGCACGTCCGACTACATCAACCTAGAAATTCAATCAAGCTTGAAGTTTGAAGTGATTGAAAAAGAACCAGACTACCACATGATACTGGGAAGGCCGTGGCTGCACAATCTCAAAATCGTTCCTTCAACATACCACCAATGCCTCGAAAAACAAGATGAACGGAGAAGTTGTTCGCATCCCCGCGTCATTGTGCCCCTATGCACCAGTCTACTGCGTAGAACCACATGGGCCGAAGGAGGGTTCAAAAGGCGTGACGACCAAGATTCACAGTTTTCTGCTACCAAAATGGACATCGCTCAGAGATAGAGACAAACTGGAGATACTCCGCAGAAGAGACCGCCCTCCCACCGTCTCCTTAGAAGGAAGACCCGATGGGCCTCCGCCACCGGGCGTAACCCGTGCCCGCGCCAAGCGAGAGTGCACCCTTACCGCAGGACGAAGCAAAAAGGGAAAAATCACACATTACCACCGTTGTTAGTAATTAGCGGGGTAGACCATGACCCGGTCTCTCCTCCCGAAAGAATGTTTTCACAATAACCAGGAGGAAGTTCCAGATGCCCCTCAGAAGCTGCAAGACGGGACCGACTTAACCACCGACGAACTTGAAACTGTCAATATAGGGAATGAGGAAGTCCCGCGACCCATTCTGATTAGTTTGACTCTACATTCTCGCAACGCTCAAAGCTAGTCAACCTACTCAAAGAATACCGGGACGTTTGCGCATGGACTTACGAAGAAATGCCTTGATTGGATGAAAATTGGTCACCTACCATCTGCACGTGATAACCGGATCCAAACCAAATCAAGCGCCTCCAAGACAATTCGGACACGACGTGAAGAACAAATCAAGGCGAGGTCCGAAATTACTAGCCGCTAGTTTTGTCAAGCCTATTCACCATCCCACCTGGTTAGACAATATCGTTCCCGTTAAAAAAAGAAGAATGGTCAGATCAGATGTTGTGTCGATTTCAGAGATCTGAACAAGTGCTTCCCTAAAGACGATTTCCCCGCTCCCTAACATTGACATGCCGGGTAGACGCTACCAAAGGGACATGTTATGTTCTCTTTCATGGATGGATATAGCGGCTATAACCAGATATAGATGTATGAGCACGACGCGAGTAAGAGCTTCTCGAAACTTCTATTATAGCATAATGCCTTTCGGTTCTGAAGAACACACTTACAACGCTATGACTACCATCTTCCACGATATGATGCATAAGCAAGTCGAAGATTACGTAGATGATGTGGTAGTTAAATCGAAGACTAGAGCGGATCATCCGGAAACGCTACGACAAGTGTTCGAAAGATGTCGTGAATACAAGTTGAAGATGAATCCTTTGAAATGCGCCTTTGGTGTCTCTTCGGGGAAGTTCTTGGGATTCCAAGTAACGGCCGCATGGATAAAAGTTGACCCAGTCAAGACGCAAGCTATCCTCACGATGCCACCACCGCGAACCGCAAAAGAGCTCCAGAGTTTCATGGGCAAGGTAAACTACATTCTTCACTTCATACCGAGGCTGGCACAGCTCATTACTGCGTTTACCCCTCTGCTGAAAAAAGGAGCGACTTTCACATAGACTACGTCTCAGAAAAAAACGTACCAGAAGATCCAGCAAACGCTGTCCTCCCCGACCATCATGAAGCCTCCTATGCAAGGGAAACCACTATGTCTTTACACACCTTTAGCGATACGCCATTGGAGCCCTCCTCGCTCAAGAAGACGACAAAGGAATTGAATATCCCATATACTACTTCAATTGAACGTTGAGAGACGCTGAACTCGTATACCCCAAAGTGGAAAAGGCATGTTTAGCATTAATTTATTCCATCCAAGATCGAGGCACTACCTCCTCTCCAACAAGGTGGTGTTAATATCCAAATCAGACCAGCAAAGTTTCTCCTCTCGAAACCCGCCCGATAGGGAGGCCGCTAAATGGCTCCTACGGTTGTCGAGCTTGACATAACGTGTGTTTCCCGAGGTCCATAAAAGGACAGGCTGTTGCGACTGCTAGCAAAGATTCCTAGGAGAAAACACCGCGAGTTACGAGAAGATCTCTCCTGGAGACCTTCCATATCTTCTTAGTCAAAGAAGAAGCATGGCTGCTGTTCTTCGACGACTCTTCCACCCCCAAAGACTAATACCAAAGTGAGCGGGTGTGGTACTAGTATCTCCCGCCGGAGAAGTCTTCTCGCACTCTTTCAAGCTAGACTTTCCATGCACCAATAACTCACCGAATATGAAGCCTTCATCATTGGACTATCACTAGCTAAATGAGCCAGCCACGCGTTTTGAGATAAGAGGAGATTCCAAATTACTCATCAACCGAGTAAACGGATTTACGCATTGAAAGAACCGACGCCGCACCATACAGGGCAAGCACAAAAAATACTAAATTATTTCGCCGAAGCAACCATCACAAATGTCGACCGTAGAAGTAACAAGCATGCCGATCAGCCTAGCTACACTAGCATCAAAGCTACAGTTCAAGGATCCGAGGAAACCCCGACAAGAAACGACAAACCATAGCTTCAACATGGCTTTCACAACCCGAGAAAGCCGAAGACGATGACCGGAGAACTCCTATCATTCAAGAACTCAACAACTCACTTTTCCAAGGGAAGGTCGACCTCAAGACTTTGCGGAATTTCTTTATGCTTCAAGATGTTCTATCTCATCGAAATCCAGACAGATCTCTGTCAAGGTGTCTCGGAAAAGAGGAAGCACAACAACAACTTGAACATGTTCATACCGAAGTCTCTGTGGAATAACATCGCAGTAACCCTCTACCGTCGTTTACAACGACTTGGATACTATTGGCCGAGATGGAAGCCCAATCTGACATTACTCCGATAGCGTGTCCCACCATTGCTGTGCGCCCCCATGTCGCATGTAAGTCCTCAACATCAATCACACTTGGGACTTGCGGGAGCCGTACATCGGCTTCCTTCGCGACGACATTCTTCCTACTGAAAAAGAGGATGCGTCCAAGCTAAAACAAAAGTCCAAAAGATTCGTGTTCCATGATGGGGTTTTATATCGCAAGAGTTTCGGAGGAAGTCTACTGCGGTGTTTGGGCGGTACATAAATCCCAGTTATGTTGATAGAAATGCACGAAGGCGAACACGAAGGGAAACAGAAACTGTTCCTGCAGATACACGAGAGGTACTACTAGCCGACCATGGAAGACGACGCAGCCACTTTAGTTCAGAAATGCCGAGAATGCCAGATTCACGGAAACCTCATCCACGCGCCTCCAACACCCTTGCACTCGATAAGTAGCCCGTGGCCCTTTTATAGATGGGGACTCGACATCATTGGGAAGATCAACCCGCCATCCTCAAAACAACATGAATACATAATAACCGCGACCGAGTAATTTACCAAGTGGGTTGAAGCTGTCCCGCTGAAAGGAACCACTGGAGCCACGATCGCGACATTCGTCAAGGAACACATCATCTGCCGTTTTGGAGTACCTAAACACCTCATCACCGACAACAGCACGCCTTTTGCTAACAAGCAAGTACATGAACTACTTGAGAGGTTAAACAAGTCTTCTCTACTGTCTATTATCCCCAGGGAAATGGGCAAGCCGAAAGTACCAACAAGACTCGATGGATCCTCACCAACAAAGACACGACAATCCTGTGACTGGCACGAGCAACTGTCGATGGCTCTCTGAGCGTACATAACATCTCCTAGAAGCTCCACCGACATGTTTCCCTACTCCCTCGTCTACGGTACAGACGCGATCCTCCCAGCAGAAATCAAAACCCGTGCTTTAATAGCCGCAGCGAGTGGACCTCGGTGGAATGAAGCCGAATCACTCAATGCTAGAATTGCGGAACTAGATACTATGGACTCCATAATATCCCGGGCAGAGGAACATGCACAAGCATATGAAACAGGATTTCCATGGCGTAAATGTACCATGTAAAATCCAGGTTTTCAAGGAAGGAGATCTGTGCTAAAACCGATAGGTGTCTAAAACACCTTGATATTTATTTATTATTTAAGCTTTCTTTGTTATGTTTTCTTGTAAATTATGTATCTTTTGTTTGATTTTGAGTTTTAGGTAATTTGGAGCAAAAGAAGAAGAAACGTCGCTTAAAAGGGCTAAAGTGTCATTTCATGTGCAACTACTAATGTAGGCGAATTATCTCTCATTATTTGCTTTTATTTCTTCTTCGCTGAAAGGCATGTCGGCTTTAGTGATGCAAGTTTTGTCTGAAAAGCATGGCAACCTTAGTGATAAAATTGAAGAAAAGAAGTGAATATGAGAGGTAAGAGATGGCTGCTCTAGAAACTACTAAAAGCACCCAGAAAAGTTTTAAAGGCACCCCCAAATGTCCCTAAGAGTTGATAAAGTCACCCGAGTTTTTCACTATATACAACCCAAAAAGTTATCTTTTTGTACCCCATAAATTGCTATTCGCAACCCCAAGAATTGCTAAATGTAGCCCAAATTGCAAAAGGGACACCGCTGTGGATAAGGGGAGAGTCATCTTCTCCATTTGAATTTCGAATTTTGGCGGGAAACTGAAGAACAAAATTAGGGTTTGTGTTTTAGGCAAGCTGTGGTGAGACTAAAATGCTGGAATTGAATGGGTTTGTTCCTAAGGTCTAAACAGGGCAGGTAATGGTTTTTGTTTCGATCAGAATTGGCTAGTAAATCGGCAGAAGAAGAATCAGAGCTCACGGGTTTTGGCGGGAAAAATGTGTTCTTCATGAACATATTTGATGTTCGTATTTTGGAGAGGTTACAGGGAGATTCGATCACTCAAACTTCTTGGATGGGCCTGTTTGGTCGAAAAAGGCTTGGTAAGGTGATTAGATTCGGCAGAGTTGGGCTAGATGATCCAATTGGAGATAAAACACGGTCTCGGGTTTTTGAAAAAAAAACACAAGGAAGTTACGGAAATGAAGAAAGAATCTCGGCTCTATATGGAAGTACGTGGATTCTGTTACGTCATGAAGATAGTTTTGAAGGAAAGAAACAACCAGAAGACGCGTAAGAAGATTTGGGAAGATATTCTCGGAGCTTGGCAGGGAAGAAAAGAATTTAGGGAAACTAATTATTTCCGAGGATTAGAGGTACCTGCGGTGTATAAATATAACATATTCGAGTCTTAGAAGGGAACGGAGACTTTGGGGAAGAATAGAGAGCTTAGAATCGAGAAATCACAAGTCACAGAAAAGTTCACCTGCTGCTGCAAAAAACTCAAGAACACCAAGAACATTGAACTGGCCGTGGACTGTCGCCGCATATCTTAAATACAACGGCGAGTTAACCCTCTATCATTCTTCAACAAGATGACAACAAGGACCTCGAAGAGACGGTCGTTTATTACAGGAAATCATTGCAAGCACTTTTATTATTATTTTGAGTCCTGTTATTAGGAGGGAAAGAATGGATACGAGGAGGGAAGGATTTTAGCCAAATTTTAGTCAATGTGCGGTCAAAGTCAGATGCAATAAAAATAAGTGATTTTTCTCAAAATACCCGATCTACCCACGATAACCTTTAATCATTTCAATCTTTGAATTCTAAGAATCCATCGTCTTCCCGTTTTATCTCTTCTCCTCAAAAAGAAAACCCTAAACCTCCAAAGAGAAAAAATGAAAAGAAAAAACCCTAACCTTTTATGAAAACCTATTGCAAAACAAATTTTGTTGGGTGTTCTTTATTATATTAATTGATGTCTATTGACACCGTTCCCGATCGTTAAGAATCTTCGTAGTTTTACTTCCGAAATCATGTACATGCGATGATAATCTTATACTTTTGTGTCTACGTACTGGTATTGAGGTTTTACTTCTTTTTTGGCGAGCATAATTCCTAACATATCATTCACATGAGGGGATGTTTAACACCGACATGATGGCTAACCCAAAGTTCACTAGTTCTAGACAAAGACATTAAAGTGAAATTTAGTGCATTTCCATTATCGGCTAGGTGCACGAGGTGCGGACTATCAAAATTAAACAATTTCTTTTCATCCCTTTATCCATAAATATTCATAGAAAGCAATAGCCCCGATCCTTATGTTCACATTGCTCTTGACACTGATCCGGAAGACTTGCTAATGTGACTACTATGAACAACTGCATAAAAGAAGATTTGCTCTTTCTCAATCTAGTTGTTGATAGAACACTGTGGTTTCTATCCTAATCTTCACACAATTACGCTTGTGGGGATTCTGTTTGCTTTTTTTGCATCATAAGATTATTCGTCTGGAGAGAGACTTGTCATTCTTTATTTGGGAGTTGTTTGGTTAGTGTTACTAACTGTAATACATATCAAGGATTTAATAGACATTTCATCACTAATTTAAGAAGTCAATCTCTCCTCAAATTTTTTATTTCCCTCCTCACAATCCTTCCCTCCTCGTATCCGTTCTTTCCCTCCTAATAACAGGACTCATTATTTTTAATACAATGATTAATGAAATTTTCTCCAATCTTTAATCTATGAGTAGCTAAATCTATTTTCTAGGGTTTTGGAGGAAACTATTTTTGATGGGTGATATTTAGTAATTAAATTTCTTTGGCATATTTACTCCAAATTGTGTTTTAATTTGTCTAAAAATTCTCTCTTCTTTACATGCTTCGTAATATTTGTTTTGGGTAGTTTCTACTGTTTTTTTTTATAAGCGAAGAAGGATTAGGCCTTAGAATAGCAACGAAAGTCATAAAAAAAAGAGCTTGTAACGTTATATTTTCCAAAGTATGAGATTGGGTTCAAAACTGCTTTGAGTAAAGTCGGAGTATTATGTCAAAGTTTTAATTATTGAGTTTACTGTCATTAGATGTAGTGGTATCCAAAGCCCTAGACTCATCTCTCCTTGGTAACAAAAATCAATTTTAATTAGTTTGTCTTAGTATTTTCTTTTAATAATCAAAAACCAAATGTTTAAAAAGAGTCCTAGCAACGAATCTTTACTTCCATTTGTAAAACTACATCGCTTTTTTACCGCCGACGCGGACTTGCCTTTAGGTTAGGTTTTAGATTTTTTATTATTATTATTATTATTATTATTTTTATTTTTTTTAATTTAGTTTTTGTTTAATTTTATTTCTTTGATTTTACTTGGGTATTGTCTTTGTTTTTATTGTGCAGGTAATATTCTATATTTATTGTGGAATTGCCTACCAAAGAGGTAAGTAACAAACTCAAAATTTTATTATTTTTTTAGGTTTTATTTCCTTTTTGTGTATATTTATTTCTTTTTTATTATAAAAAAAAATACACGTTGCACACACCAATTGCATCGATCGGATTACCGAATTTAGGAAACCCGTGGAAAAGTACGCTTGAACCCGTGCCTTGGGGCCATTTGGGAGTTACCAAATTCTAATTCCACAAGCCTCAAATTTGTACCTTTAGGTATATTGTGCTGAGGTAACCCAAGATTACCAAATTTAGTATACCCTGCATTTGCATGTGCATGATCTTCTTGCTTCACTAGTATTCTTGCTTGTGTATGCGACGTTGGAAACGGGTAGGAGATAGACTTGAGGAGAACGTCCTTTTTAATTTGACACCAACCCGCTACACAGATATAGGTGATACTTCGATTTTTGCCAAGATGGTTAATGAAAATGATGAGGGTGAAGTCCCACCAACCAAAACTATTAGGGACCGGTTGAACCCGTCTAGAGTGATACGTGAACCTTGGGTTGTTTTACCGGCCACTACTGTTAAGATATTAAACCCGGGAAATTTGGCATGCTACGTAAGTTTAGAGGGATAGAGAATGAAAACCCATATACCCATATCCGTGACTTCAAGATGATTTGTGACACCATGAGTTATCCGAATGTCACCAAAGACGATGTTAGGTTGCGTTTGTTTTCCTTTTCTCTAGAGGAGAGAGCCGGTGAGTGGTATCATATCATTCCTTCCAAAACAATCACTACCTAGGATGGACTTATAGAGTTTTTCGTTAAGAAATTCTATCCACACCATAAGACTGCTGCTGTTCGACAGTCTATCCAAACCTTTAAGCAGAAATTAGGTGAACACCTACACGATTATGTAGAAAGGTTTAATGAATTGTTATACCAATGCCCACATCACGGCTTTGAAAAAGCCCACATGGCCCAAATATTATATGAGGGCCTTGATAGTGAAACCCGAATGCAGGTAGAAACAATGAGTGGTGGAGAATTTACCCATTAAGACCCAGATGAATGTTTTGACGAGTTGGTCGAGTTAGCTAAAAAGACTCGTCAATGGGCTTCAATGAGGGAGCCCGAAATAACTAGGAATCCTATCCATAGGGTTAATAGAGTCGATAATGGGTCAGATATCCTTAGGCGTTTAGAGGCCTTAGAGATGAACCAAGGGTCAAACCAAACTATGAGCTGTAATAGTGAGCCTAAAACATACCCATGTACCATTTGTGGTGATCAAAGTCATATAGGACCTCACTGTCCCCCGTTTTACCCTAGTGAAACTACCCGAGACTGTTAGTGTCCTACACTCTGGTATGAACTCTAAATATGAGGGTCGACCCAAGTTTGACCCATACTCTAATACCTATAACCCCGGTTGAGACATAACCCGAATTTTTCATGGTCTAAAGGTAACCATCAAGGTAGCCCATCTAGCAACCCACCACTAGGTTTCTCTAGGAACCAAGCTCAAGTACAAGAACCGAACCCAGTTGATAAAAAGGTGTCATCTCTAGAAGAAAGTCTAAAGCTCTTTATTGACCGTAGTGTGATAAACCATGCCGAGACTACCCAAAATATCAACCATATAAGTCAAAAGCTTGATGACTTTGTCCCGACAAGTCAGCGTAACTAATACAAAGCAAAGGATCGGCTATTGCCAACCTAAAGACTCAAATAAGTCAACTTTCGAACCTAAGTTAAATGATAGGGAGAATGGGAAATTTCCTAGCCAAACAACTCCAAATCAAAAGGATTAAACCAGGTTAATGGGTCGGGTGGTTCTAGACACAATGAACATGTCAAAGAAGTTATCACCCTTAGGAGTGGTAAAACTCTAGAAAACTCGGAGAATCACCTAAGGATAGTAGTCCAGTCAAGAGACCGAGGTTGACCAAACTTAGTCTAAAGACCCTAATAGGCCCGAATGTGCTAAGAGTCCAAGTGAGGAAGATATCCCCGACAGTGTATATACCACCTGCACCATTTCCTCAAAGACTCGCTAAGAAAAAGCCTAGTACATATGCTGAAATCTTAGACATCTTTAAGCAAGTTAAGGTCAACCTTCCATTATTAGATGGAATAAAACATGTACCGTCTATGGCCAAGTTCCTAAAAGAAATGTGCACTGTCAAGAGAGACGCGAGTGTCCATAAAAAAGCATTTTTAACCTAACAAGTTAGTTCCATAATCTCACAAAAGTACCCGGTCAAATTTAAATATCCTGGTTGTCCTACACACATGTGTCAAAGGTACCCAAATGATAAACAATGCTCTATTAGATCTTGGGGCTAGTGTGAATCTTTTACAGTTCTCGGTATATGAACAACTTGGGCTAGGTGAGATGAAACCAACTAGGATAACACTACGATTAACGATAGGTCACCAAAATCCCACGTGGAATTATTGAGGACGTTTTGGTTCGGAAAACTTTATCTATCCAGTTGACTTTGTGTTTTTAGACACTCAACCTTGTCTCTAGTCAAGATATCAATATCCCAATCATCCTAGGTCGTCCGTTCCTAGCCACTCGCAAATGCGGTCATACATTGTCAAACCGCCTAGTAGAATTTTCCTTTGGGAATCGAAAATCTCTGTGAACGTTTTTAAGGCGTTACAAGCCCCACCCAGACCTTTAACACTATGAGTCTATATGCATGATTGATTCTTTTAGTTGAGAATACTTTTACCACAAATAGTGTTAGTGATCCTTTAGAGGCGTGCTTGGCCCACTTTGGAGCCTACTATGATGAGAATAATCATTTTGAAGAAGTTAATGCGTTGTTAGATTCTCGCCAAGAATGAATTATGGAATATGGCAACGTAAACTTAACCTCTTCCGCCAACCATAGATAAACCCCTCCCATCATCGCTAAAGCACCCACCTTGAATTAAAGTCGCTACAAGATACACCGAAATATGTATTTCTTGGTAATGAGAATACTCTTCCCGCCATAATTGCTTCCCGACTTGGAGCCCGATCGAGAAAGTAGACTAGTTAGTGTTCTTAGAAAACACAAGACCGCAATAGGGTGGACTATAGCATTTGAAAGGAATTAGTCCTGCTGATTGTATGCACCACATCTACCTAGAAGATAGTGCCAAAAACCTCAAGAGAAATTCAGAAGACGTTTGAATCCTAATATGAAGGAAGTTGTCCGTCTTGATGTGCTTAAGTTATTAGATGCGGGTATCATATACCCCATATCTGATGAGAAATGGGTCAATCCCTGGCCGTGTTGTCCCAAAGAAGTCCGGGATTACCGTAGTTGCGAATGAGAATAATGAATCGATCCCTACCCGTGTCACTACCTAGTGGAGAGTTTGTATAGACTACCGTAAGATGAACTCGAACTAGGAAAGACCACTTTCCTCTACCATTCATTGACCATATGTTAGAAAGATTAGCTGTACAACCATTATTGTTTCCTAGATGGATACTCCGGTTATAACCATATCCCTAAAGCACCGGGAGGACCAGAGAAAACAACCTTCACATGTCCATTCGGTACTTTTGCTTACGTATGCCTTTGGGTTGTGTAATGCACCCGCAACATTCCAACGTTGCATGCTAAGTATCTTTTCGGACATGGTTGAGCGATTTCTCGAGGTCTTTATGGATGATTTTTTGGTTTTTGGATCTTCATTTGATGAATGCTTGCACCACCTTACACTAGTTCTAGAACGTTGTCAAGAAAAGAACTTAGTTCTTAATTGGGAAAAGTGTCATTTTATGGTTAAATCTGGAATAGTGTTAGGACATGTGGTGTCCTCTAAAGGAATAGAAGTTGATAAAGCCAAGGTTGAACTAATTTCTAAATTAAGACCACCTAAGAATGTAACAGATGTTAGATCTTTCCTTGGCCATGCTGTATTTTATCGTGGTTTCATCAAAGACTTTAGCAAGATTGCCTTACCTCTGTCGAATCTACTTGCTAAAGATACTGCCTTTGTATTTGATGAAGCTTGTGTTGCAGCTTTTGAGAAGCTAAAATCATTGTTGACTTCTGTCCCTATCATCCAACCACCCGATTGGAACCTCCCATTTGAACTTATGTGTGATGCGTCCGATTATGCGGTTGGTGTTGTCCTTGGCCAACGACGTGATAAATCACCTAGTTTGATTTATTATGCTAGTAGGACCCTAAACGATGACCAGTTGAACTACACAACCACTGAGAAAGAAATGTTAGCCATCGTTTTTGCTTTGGAGAAATTTAGATCATATCTCCTAGGGTCTAAGGTCATAGTCTATTCTGATCATGCCGCACTCAAATACCTCATTTCCAAGAAGGGACTCCAAACCTCTACGATTAGATGGGTGTTATTGTTCCAAGAATTTACTCTAGATATTCGTGATAAGAAAGGGTCCGAAAATGTAGTTGCTGACCATTTATCCCGTCTCCTTGATGAGATTAGAGATGATGAGAAACCGATCCTTGACACGTTCCCCCGATGAACAATTATTTTCCATCTCTTTGTTACCCCCGGTTTGCGACATTGTCAATTATTTGTAATCGTCAAATGCCCGACCATTGGTCTAAACAAGATAGAGCTAAATTCTTGTCTGAGGTAAAATACTTTTTCTGGGATGATCCGTACTTATTCAAATATTGCCCTGATCAGATCATCCGTCGTTGTATTCCTGACAACGAAATCTCCAGTCATCTTGACTTTTGTCATTCTGAGCCTGTGGGGTCACTTTAGTTCTAAGAAAACAATGCATGAAGGTTTTGCAATCCGGTCTTTATTGGCCAACGCTGTTTAAGGACTCCCACTTATTTTTTCAAAGTTGTGATAGATGTCAAAAGTTAGGAAAGTTGACCCGACGTAATATGATGCCACTTAATCCTATAATAATAATATAAATATTTGATGTGTGGGGTATAGACTTTATAGGTCCTTTTGTCAATTCCTATGACAACTATTACATATTATTAGCTGTTGACTATGTGTCTAAATGGGTAGAAGCAATCTCTACCAAGACAAATGATGGCCACGTTGTGATCAAGTTTGTTAGAGACAATATTTTCTCTCGATTTGGTATGCCTAGAGCAATCATTAGTGATGGAGGTTCCCATTTTTGCAACCGGTCTTTCGAGGCGCTTATGAAGGAATACTCCATTACCCATAAGGTTTCTACACCTTACCACCCACAAACTTGTGGCCAAGTTGAAGTGTCTAATAGGCAAATTAAATGTATTTTAGAAAAGACCGTAAACCCTACCCGAAAAGATTGGTCTTTGCGCTTAGTAGAAGCTTTGTGGGCTTACCGAACCGCTTTTAAGACTCCACTTGGGATGTCTCCGTATAGACTTGTCTTCGGTAAAGCCTGCCATTTTCCTGTAGAATTAGAACACCGAGCTTATTGGGACATTAAACGCTAAACTTTGACCTACCAACCGGCCGGGTGATAATCAGAGGCTGCAACTCAATGAGTTAGAAGAAATTGTAATGATTCTTACCGCAGTGTGCGAAAATTTACAAGGAGAAAACAAAAATATTTCATGATAAATCGATTATTCGAAAGACATTTGAACCAAAGTCAAAAGTTCTCCTTTACAATTCTCGCTTACATCTTTTCCCCTGTAAATTGAGGTCTCGGTGGACCGGACCATATTTTGTCAAAATTGTTTTTCCTCATGTGCAGTTGAAGTTGAAAATCCGAAGAACGGAGAAACTTTCAAGTTTAACGGTCAACGGTTGAAACCATTCTTGGAGTTACCTACCATGCAATAGAAGAATCGGAGCCGAGAGATCCTGTCTACCGGGATTAATTTGAACGGGTCACAACGTCTGGATGAAGACACTAAACTTAGCGCTTATTGGGAGGCAACCCATACATGGTGATGTTAAGGTCTTTCTGGAGGACCCTGCTGTTGTACATTAGTTTTTGGTACTATCTTTCTGACTTACCTCTTGTTACTTATCTTTCTGACTTACCTCTTGTTACTTACCTCTTTCTGACTTGCTCCCATAGAAGGATTGCTACGCTTCATCCAGGTACTATCTTTCTGACTTACCTGTTGTTACTTATATTTTTGGTACTGCACTTTATTTTGAAGCATTGAGGACAATGTTAGGTTTAAGTATGGGGGTGAGGGAAAAACTTTTTGTTAGTTTTTAATACCAAAAAAAAAAAAAAAAAAAAAAAAAAAACTCCGAGCCTAGAAATTTATGCTTATTAAGGATGGCACTAACCAATCTAAGTGGATGGAAGCATTTTGGTTGTAGGAGTTGAGGAACCAATCGATTAGATGGAAACATCTAAAGAGTCTATTCATAAAAGCACAAAGCTCATGTGTTCGAAATAACATGGTAGTTTCACCATATCTCGTTGAATCCTTTTCACTTCTATTTTTATTTTGTTTTCTTTAAAATATGTTCTCTAAGTGATTAGGTGGGGCTCACGATTCAAGTTGTTACCACCTAGGGTGAAATAGAGTGATTGAGATACCAAAAAAAAAAAAAAGAGACCAGGACCATCGGACCAACCTAATAAATTCAATAAAGCTCCACCACCGGTATCCTTGTATATGCCAAATGAGCCGACCTAGAGTTAGGGATTATTGACCACCGGTTCCTTGTATATGCCAAAGTGTGTTGATACTAGTCCGCACCAGTATCTCAATCCATTAGGATAGGTTTATTTTGGCAAATGGCCTTGACGATATGAGAAACACCGTCACCCGACCATCTACTTTTCTATATCCATCTCTTAATCTATCCATGTGATTTGTTGATTCCTGGATATTGATGTCCATAGTGCAACTATCCGAGTAGAGCCTCTACTTATATATGAATTTTAGTATGCTTGAGTGCAAACTCGTACAACAATTGGAATTTCGCATTAGGGGTACTTCCTCCCCGTAGTCATACGCACGCCAACCAAGGAGATTCTTTAGTGCCTTCCAAGGTTCTCGCTGTAAATAGCTAGGGTTTGGAGTAAAGGTTTTTTGGGTACACCTCTGTAAACCCTCCCGAGACTATAACTCGGCCACTAGGCCACCTAGGGGTTTAAAGGCTTGTTATACGTGCTAAGTGTGACCGTATCCTCGACGAGATGGAGTTGTATGTATTAAAAAGGTATTTTAGTTTGATTTGCTCGAGGACTAGAAAAGTCTAAGTGTGGGGGAATTTGATAGGTGTCTAAAACACCTTGATATTTATTTACTGTTTAAGCTTTGTTTGTTATGTTTTCTTGTAAATTATGTATCTTTTGTTTGATTTTGAGTTTTAGGTACTTTGGAGCAAAAGAAGAGGAAACGTCGCTTAAAAGGGCTAAAGTGTCATTTCATGTGCAATTACTAATGGAGGCGAATTATCTCTCATTATTTGCTTTTATTTCTTCTTCTCTGAAAGGCATGTCGACTTTAGTGATGCAAGTTTTGTCCGGTGCATGGCAACCTTAGTGATGAAATTGAAGAAAAGAAGTGAATATGAGAGGTAAGAGATGGTCACAGAAACTACTAAAAGCACCTTAAAAGTGTTAAAGGCACCCCGGAAATATCCCTAAGAGTTGATAAAGTCACCAGAGTTTTTCACTATATAATGCAAAGTTATCTTTGTACCCCACAAATTGCTATTCGCAACCCCAAGAATTGCTAAATTTAGCCCAAATTGCTAAAGGACACCGCCGGATAAGGGGAGGTCATCTTCTCCATTTGAATTTCTCAATTTTGGCGGGAAATCTCAAGAACATAATTAGGGTTTGTGTTTTTAAAGTCGTGGTGAGACGTACTAGTCTTTGGAATTGAATGGGTTTGTTCCTAAGGTCTAAACAGGGCAGGTAATGGTTTTTGTTTCGATCAGAATTGGCTACGAAATCGGCAGGGCGGGAAAAATGTGTTCTTCATGAACAGATTTGATGTTCGGATTTTGGAGAGGTTACAGGGAGATTCGATCACTCAAACTTCTTGGATGGGCCTGTTTGGTTGAAACAGACTTGGTAAATGATTGGATTTGGACGAGTTGGGCTAGATGATCCAATTGGAGATAAAACACACGGTCTCGGGTTTTAGAAAAAAAAAAAGCAGAAGTTACGGAAATGTAGAAAGAATCTCGCTATATGGAAGTCATGGGATTCTGTTAAATCATGAAGATAGTTTTGAAGGAAAGAAACAACCAAGACGCGTAAGAAGATTTGGGAAGATATTCTCGGAGCTTGGCGAAGAAAAGAATTTATGGAAACTAATTATTTCGGAGGATTAGAGTGTGCGGGTGTATAAATATAACATATTCGAGTCTTAGAAGGGAACGGAGACTTTGGGAAGAATAGAGAGCTTAGAATTGAGAAATCACAAGTGACGAGAAAAAGTTCACTGGCTGCGCAAAAGACCTCAGAACACCAAGAATACATTGAACCGCCGTGGACCGGCCGTGTCGTTAACGATCTTAAATACAACGACAGTTAACCCCTCTATCGTTCTTCAACAGAAACAGAACAAGGGACCCTCGAGACTGCTCGTTTATCAGAAATCATTGTAAGCACTTTTATTATTATTTTAATATAATACAATGATTAATGAAATTTTCTCCAATCTTCAATCTATGAGTAGCTAAATCTATTTTCTAGGGTTTTGGAGGAAACTATTTTTGATGGGTGATATTTAGTAATTAAATTTCTTTATTTATAAATTGTTTTTTAATTTGTCTAAAAATTCTCTCTTCTTTTACATGCTTCGTAATATTTGTTTTGGGTAGTTTCTCCCGTTTTTTTATAAGCGAAGAAGGATTAGGCCTTAGAATAACGAAAGTCATAAAAAAAAGAGCTTGTAATTATATTTTAGCCAAAAGCATGATTGGGTTGAAACCCCATTTTGAGTAAAGTGATATTATGTCAAAGTTTTAATTATTGAGTTTACTATCATTAGATGTAGTGGAATCCAAAGCCCTAGACTCATCTCTCCTTGGTAACAAAAATCAATTTTAATTAGTTTGTCTTAGTATTTTCTTTTAATAATCAAAAACCAAATCTTTAAAAAGAGTCCGAGCAACGAATCTTTACTTCCACTTGTAAAACTACATCAAAAACCGTCAAACACATCCAAGAAGATGCATCTATTCAAGTTTTCTCCCAAATGGGAAGGGTCAGACATAATCACTCGCGTATGACATAGTGGTTACTACAAGATTATCAAAGAAGATGGGGGAAAGCTAGAGGCGGTCATCAGCGTAAAGTGGCTTAAGGCATACTACGCCTAATCACTTCCCCTGCAACATGCTACATCAAAAATGTGAACGTCCGGACACCCTCTGCTTTTACTTTCTTTCTTTCCAATTATCGAATTCAATACAATCATGATTAATGGAAGTTTTATTTCTTCAAAAAGAAAAGAGAGGAGCCTTGAATCTCGTGATACAAATCAGAAAAGCCCATCTAGTAAATTATAATCTACAAAATATCATCTTTAATCGACCATGATATCTTTCGGTCCTACTCTTCAAGTCTCGAGTTAACTCTTCAATCCTCAAGACTCAGGGCAAAGCTTTCTCCTCTTCCGCATGGATTTTGTGGCAGGAATCACACCAGCAAGAATACCAGCTCTGTCAACCTTCACAATATTGAGATGATGCCGCAACCAGCTAATATTAAACTCCAAGGATTCACAGGTGGACACCATGGTCTCCCACCTTTGAATGGATGACTCCGTAGCAGCATAGATGGACATGTTCTCCATCTCAGCAATCATTGGAAAAAGACAGTTCACTACGGAAACCAAGGAGGGGCCGAACAACACTTCACTCAACGCGGTAGCGATATGGCGTATGTCTTCCATATCCTCTATAAAGGACCACGAATTCTTTCCGCACTGTGAAACCGCCAACATACCGATAATTGGAGGAGAGACACCCATCACGAGTCCCAAATGACAAACCTTCATAGGGGTATTCATGACAAGAGAGCCTAAATCAACGTTCTCCAAGTCTGCGGCGATCAACAAGGTTGGGTTTGAAGGAGAAGCACTAGGTCATCCTCGTCGATAACAGTAACGCATGCTCCAATGGGATATCTCTACACAAAAGGGAAATTTTCCATTCATCAAACAAGCGATAAAGTGTACGTCAGTCCACCAAAGAAGAAGAAAAACATACCGGTATGATTTTCTTAACCCGAATAACCTTTGTTGGGATGCTCCTACAAGAGTCAGACCTCGCGCCTTCATATGTAGAATCTGGATGGTTAGAAGATGATTCGTCTCTGTGTGACATGACAAAGAGAGAAACTCAACAAGAAGAACCCTTTCTCAAACGAGGAGATGATGCAATTCGTTGGGTATGAATACGGAACCTTAAAAAAGGAAGGAAGCAATGAGGGGACATAAACGCTTCCATTTTAGCGTGGATAATGCCTGAGATTTAGCGGCCGCGTAAAGGAAGGCAAAACAAGGAAACTTTGCTATCTGCCAGAAACACCTACTCCCTCCTTATTTATACTTAGGTCCAGCAACTAACACGATCGACTTCCCCCACTGCAGGGGTCCCACCAGCTAAGACGCTCGGTTTCCCAACTCGCCAACTTTTCAATGCGCCCAGCTTCCTGTCTCTCAATGATGTTGACTCCCCAATCGTGCCGGACCTCCGTTTGTGAAAAGCGCCGAGACAAGGGTTCCAAATCCTATTTATAAAAGGTCGGACAAGCCTCCTCGATTCTCTTTACGATTTGCTACTGATAGTTTGTCACCATCTTATGCTTACCTCGCAACAAAGCTCTTGTTCCGAGCTAAGCAGGGGACTTAATGTTGATGGTGGTTTTTAAACAAAGGTTAAAATCGTAAAACCCCAAATAACCTAATATCACAGGTGACACATTTATTATAATATTTAATGTATGTAGTCAGTAATTAATAGGGGGTATTTTTTCAAATTAGATTCTGAATGAACAAAACCCTAATTCCCCTCGGTGCGAATGGTAAATCATGACAGCCTGACACCTAGCCCAAGCTAGCGCGCCATGCCAAATGCACTCTGCCTTGGCCCTAGCTACGCGAATCACACCACGCCAAGCCAAACACCTTTATCTTGGCTCTAGCTTCACCTCGTCAGCCAATGGCGAATCATGCCACCACACCAAGCGGCGCCAAAGCATGCCAACCATGCTAGCCGCACCTCGCTGCCGATGGTAAATCATGCCGGCCCACCAACGCCTTCGAAGCATGCCAAACATGCTTGGCCGCACATCCGTGCCAATGGCAAATCATGCCAGCCACACCTAGCCCAACCTAGCCGCGCCATGCCAAACGTACTATTCCTTGGCCCTAGCTATGCTAGCCACACCAAACGCGCTAAAGCATGCCAACCATGCTAGCCGCACCTCGTGCCATGGCAAATCATGCCAGCCACACCTAGCCCAAGCTAGTCGCGCCATGCCAAACGCACTTTGCCTTGGCCCTGGCTATGCTAGCCACACCAAACGCGTCAAAAGCATGCCAACCATGCTATCCGCACCTCCGTGCCAATGGCAAATCATGCCAGCCACACACCTAAGCTAGTGTGCGCATGTGTAAACGCACTGCCTTTGCCCTAGCTATGCTAGTCACACCAAACGCTAAAGCATGCCAACCATGCTAGCCGCACCTCCGTGCCAATGGCAAATCATGCCGCCCACACACCCAAGCTAGCGCCGTATGCCAACGCTCTGCCTTGGCCCTAACTACGCCGGTCACGCCACGCCAAGCCAAACACCTTACCTTGGCCCTAGCCGCGCCATGCCGAAGTAGCGCTCGCGCCTAGGCTTGCAAACCGTGCAACCCTAGGCCAAATTGACCACGCATGCCATTGGCACATGCCAACTCGCATCGTGGTAGCTTTTCTCACCCGGGCGTGGCCTAATGGCCGAGCATGCCATTTGCACATGCCAACACGCTCGCTGGTAGCTTTTCTTACCAAACCGTGGCCCTAATGGCCGAGCATGCCATTGGCACATGCCAACACGCTCGCTGGTAGCTTTTCTCACCAAGGCGTGGCCCTAATGGCCGAGCATGCCATTGGCACATGCCAACACGCTCGCTGGTAGCTTTTCTGACCAAAGCGTGGCCCTAATGGCCGAGCATGCCATTAGCACATGCCAACACGCTCGCCGGTAGCGTTTCTCACCCAGGGCGTGGCCCTAATGGCCGAACATGCCATTGGCACATGCCAACACGCTCGGCGGGTAGCTTTTCTCACTGGGCGTGGCCACTAATGGCCGAGCATGCCATTGGAACATGCCAACACGCTCGCTGGTAGCTTTTCTCACCAGGGCGTGGCCCTAATGGCCGAGCATGCCATTTGCCCATGCCAACACGCTCGATGGTAGCTTTTCTCACCAGGGCGTGGCCCTTGGCCGAGCATGCCATTGGCACATGCCAACATGCTCGCTGGTAGATTTTCTCACCGGGCGTGGCCCTATTGGCCGAGCATGCGAACACGCTCGTTGGTAGCTTTTCTTACCAAACCGTGGCCCTAATGGACGAGCATGCCATTGGCACACGCCAACACGCTCGCCGGTAGCTTTTCTTACCAAATGTGGGTCCAATGGCCGAGCATGCCATTGGCACATGCCAACACGCTCGGTAGCTTTTTACCAAGCCGTGGCCCTAATGGCCAAGCATGCCATTGGCACATGCCAACACGCATCGCTGGTAGCTTTTCTTACCAGGCCGTGGCCCTAATGGCCGAGCATGCCATTGGCACATGCCAACACCCACGCTGGTAGCCCAAATTGCAAACCGTGCAACCTACCGCCAAGGCATTACGCACATGCCACACACGCCACTAGCAGCTCTAGCATTGCCACTTACACTCAACGTACGACCAACCACCAAGGCATTCCACACATGCCATTGGCACATGCCACACACGCCACTAGCAGCTCTGGCATTGACAGCTTCGCTCGAGTGCAACCCAACAAAGGCATTCCGCACATGCCACACGCGCCCTAGGCTGCGCCACTTGCACTCAAGGTGCAACCAACACTCGAGACATCAACACAACCGGGGATGCCTTCCGGGGTCTTGGTTTGGCGGTCACAAACATGCGGCATTACACTACGCTCACATTAAGAAAGCGTGAATAGGAATAAAGCGGTCAAATAAATGAGGAAATAATGGTGAAAACATTTTCACCCATAAACACCTTACGGTTACCACCTCCTCCCATTATTTCACCCTTTACTCTCTTCCTTCATGAGGCCAGGGTACGTTTCAATCTCGACTTGTATAAATAGGTCTTACCTATTTCCACCCAGTACAACGGTCTCGGTCAGGAGAAAAATACAACACTCTCAAAAAAGGCAACTTTGCAAGCTCTCCAAAAATCTTTCATCTCTTGCAAGCTTCCGAAGGTTTCACTTTCTGATACAAGTCGAGACACTACTCTCCAAGAATTATTCTAGTCTCAACACCTTTCTTTGCTTCCCTCCCCAAATCAACCCTTCTCCTCCACTTTGTGACCGAAGTAAGTCTAGAACGGCCATTTCTTGGTTTAGGCCGGACTTGTACGGTTGATCTCTCGAATCTAGAAAGTGCTCACGTGCAGCACATTTGTTTAGGGTTTAAACCAGTTTCTCACTCACCTACCGAATTTACCAAAATCGGCGGAAACGATTTTCACCCATAAACACCAGCATCGAATAGATTTTGTTCCTGGCTCGGTTCTTCCTAATCGTCCACACTATTGCATGAGCCCAAAAGAGCATGCCGAACTACAATGTCAAATAGGGGAACTATTACAAAAGGTTCTTGTTAGGGAAAGTTTCAGTCCATGTGTTGTTCCGGCTTTACTAATCCATAAAAAAAAATGGTACTTGGCGCATGTGTGTGGATAGTCGTGCTATGAATAAGATTACGGTAAAGTATCACTTCCCCATTCCTCGCCTAGATGATTTATTGGACCAGTTGCAAGGTGCTATTGTTTTTAGCAAACTGGATTTAAGAAGTGGTTATCATCAGATACGTATTCGTCCAGGTGATGAGTGGAAAACCTCCTTTAAGACTAGGGTAGGACTATAGGAATGGCTAGTAATGTTGTTCGGTCTCTCCAATTAATGCTCCTAGTACCTTTATGCGGGTGATGAATGAAGTTTTGAAGCAATTCCTGGGTTAGTTTGTTGTCGTTTACTTCGATGACATTCTAATTTATAGCACTAACTTGAAATCCAATTTGTCTCATCTTCGGTAAGTTTTATTGGTATTGCGACAACAAAAGTTTTATGCTGCTACTAAGAAGTGTGTATTTTGTACTGATCGTATTTTTATTTCTGGGATATGTCGTCTCCAAAGATGGTATTTCCGTTGATGATTCGAAAGTGGATGATGTTCGTACTTGGACGTTTCCTCAAACTTTACATGAAGCCCGGAGTTTTCACGATTTTGCATCTTTTTAAAAGATTTATTTCACACTTCAAGTATATCGCATTGCAATCACCGATTTTATAAAGAATGGTAAGTTTTCATGGACCGATCTTTGATGCAAGCCCAAATGGCTCATGGAGAAATTGTGTTCAGCTCCTATCTTAGCTTTACCTAATTTTTCATTACTATTTGAGGTTCGATGCTTTTAAGGTGGGTATTAGTGCCGTGTTAAGCCAAGCAAGCAAGCCAATCGCGTTTTTCAGCGAGAAGTTGAATGGAGCTAAGCGTAACTACAACACTTACGAGTTGGAATTCTATGCTATCATCCAAACACTTAAGAATTTGCATCATTACTTGATTCACTCAGAGTTTGTGTTGTTTACTGATCATGATGCTCTAAAACACATCAGCAATCAAGATAAAATGAATGCTCGATAGTTAAAATGGTCAAATTATATGAAGGAGTTTACTTTTGTTCTTAAACACAAGGATGGAGTTCAAAACCGTGTGGCGGATGGTTTGATTCGTCGAAGGAGTCTCTTAACCTCTCTTCGTAATCGGGTAATGGGCTTTGATTCTTTTTCGAAACTATCTGAGATGACCCATTCTTCTCTCTTGTTTTAGCCAATCGTCGAAGAAGGCAACGAGATCTAAGTTCATTCTTATTAATGGGTTCCTCTTTAAGGGCATACGGTTATGTGTACCTGAATGTAGTTGGTGATTGAAGATCATTCATGAATTACATAGTGAGGGACATTTTGGCTGTGACAAAACATATCAGCTGATTTCAGAGACTTATTTTTTGGCCGAAATTGTTTAAAGAAGTGCAACTTTTGTTGCTCGCTGTCACATTTGCCAGGTCTCCAAGGGGTCTACGATGAATGCCAGTTTATATATGCCTTTACCAATTCCTTCCAAGCTATGGACTGACATTAGCATGTATTTTGGAGTGGGTTTGCCTCGCAGTCAACAAGGAATGGACTCGGTTTTCATTTTAGTCGATATATTTTCAAAGATGGCTCTCTTATTTTTCAGAAACATTTATCGCCTTCTATGTCTCCCTGAAACTATTGTCTTGGACCGCGACTCCAAATTCTTAAGTTATTTTTTGGAGGTGTCTATGGAAGTTACTTCACACAAATTTGAAGTTTAGTAGTGCATATCATCCTCAAACGGATGGAAAAACGGAGGTGGTGAATCGTTACTGTTAATTTGCTCTGCATCCCGATTGGTTCACATACTAAATAATGAGACCAACATTTATTCCAAGATGAATTTGCTTACAACGGGGCTACTCATAAGAGCACAGGTTTTAGTCCGTTCCATGTGGTATGTGGGTTTGACCCTCGCGCTGCCCTTGATGTCGCTCCTGTTCCTGACTTACAACGGGTACATACTCTTTGCCGAAGATTTAATTCAGCATCTCCAAGAGATTCACACTGCTAGTGCCAAGAACTTGGTTGCCTCATCTACAAAGTATATAAGTTAGCTGCAGATCAACATCGTCGCCATGTTGAGTATGAGGTTGGTGATTATGTTTTGGCACTAACTAAGGAACCTATAATAAATTGGGTCCTCGAAAGGTTGGTCCACTGGAAATCATTGAAAAGATCAGTTCGAATGCTTATCGTTTGAAGCTTCCAAGTCATATACATACTGCAGATGTGTTCAATGTGCGTCACCTGATTCCGTACTTTGGTGACTTGTCTGATGATGAGCTGGCTGACCTGCCTGATTCGAGGATGAATTTCCTCCTTGCTGGGGAGAATGATGTAGTGTACGATATGGCAGAAGCATACCTATAAGAAAGGGAGAGCCGACACCGTAATCGTTGACGTATTATGGTAATTTAGTCTTGGATATGGCATTTCAGTCCAAGATGGTATGTTTGAGATTTTTTTAGCTAGGGAATAAAAGAGTATGTCGCTACTTATGGCATGAACTCATATTTGATTAGATTTTTCAGTATTCGTAGCTTTACTTTCTAGGTTTTGGTTTAGAAGTTTGGAAGCCTATTTAAAGGCTGTCTCGTCTAAATGTTAAGACATTGAATCAGAGATTAAAAAAATCACTTCCTATTTAGAAGTTTATAAAGATGTGTTGATTTCTATCGTTTCCAGTACTAACATCCTACACCATAAACCGACCGACACTCTCTTGGTTTGACCAGGCTTCTTAGCCTCGCCCGTAAATCAAACAAGACTTATTCTAATCTGTGTAGCACCGCCTCCTAGTCCATGATCCAAATGAGTTCCATTTCTATCAAAAATAAGAAGCTTCCACATTATCAAGAATATGACAAGTAAATACAAGTAATATCACCAACATCTCGATCTGATTCCCAAATACAAATCCTATGAAAATTCTTCTCAGCTAAAGTTCCTCTTTCTCCATCGACAAAAGATCTCTTCATATTAGATTATTCACTTCACTCAATGACCTTCTATGATTATTCACAACACCGTTACAGCCGATTAAATCCTTATTATCACCAGCACCACCACAAGGATTAGTAGTACCAGGATAAAAAGTTCCATTAAGCAACGGTTCTTCAAATCCTTATTCCAACAACTAACATAACAACTCCCATTAGGCCAAGTAAAAGTGCCATCAAAAAAAAAAATAAAAAAATAAAAAAATAAAAAAATGGCGAACGGTTGAAACAGGCAAAGTCGGTTAGGTACTTAGGTTCATAATGTTCACCAAAAGGTTCAAAATGGGCTCACCAGGTCATCAAATATCCAAGAAATCACAAATCGTGTCATAAAAATGTATGAAATAATACAGCAAACTACAAAAATACAACATATCAATACCAATTGCCCAATTTCACTGGTTTTCTCTATTTACCTTCCCAGACTAACCATTTTTCATCATAAAAGCTTCTCCACCGGTTAATATTTGCAGGGCCGGATACTGCTTGAAACATGGGTTTGCACTTGCACCAAGCCCAGATAGTTTCGAAGCCCGTGTTTGCTTGCATCCCCTTGAATGGGTTGGCCAGGCTAGAGCAGGAAGAGTCATTCTCAAGAACCATTTTTTGGGGACCATGGTTTTTTTTGGGGTGGGTGCATGGTTTTATTTTGGATAAGACATTATAAGTAATTCTAGGTCACCCTTTATCTAAATATTTAGATTAATACCAAAATTACCCTCTTGATTATTTTCGTATAATGATTAGTTAGTGTGATTAATCTTTGATTAAGGTTAAATTAATAAATTTTTTTAAAAGAACTAGAATTATTGAGTGACTAAAGTGATAGAAGAAGAAGAAGATGGAGAAAAAAATTATTTTGAGATGGGTGAATATGGAGAAAAAACTTCCTCTGGTACCAAGTATGCTTGTAACTTAGTGAATGTTGCTATAAACGGCCTAAAATATCTTGAAAATCAAAATTGTAACCGAACTACTATGCTTGAAAATCAACCAGGTCAACAAAGTGCGGTTTTATTATATGAAGAACATGTAACCGAACTTTCTGCAACTGCAGTTCGGTTAATAATCCAAAATCACAGGAAACTGAACCAGAGCTTTAATGGAGTTTTTATTTGTTCTTGATAGGCGATGAAAAATCAAATGTAACCGAACTATTATGCTTGAGTTTACAGAGTTTTGTTCGGTTCAGTCGACTAGAGCCGAACTTTAAACAACAGAGTTCGGTAAGTTCGCAGAATTTTGTTTTTTGCGATTAAACCGAACTCAACATTTGGCTATATAGAGAAGAGTTCGGTTTTGAAATTATTTTTGCGAGTTAACCGAACTCATTTACAGATGTATGTTTGATTGGTTCGCAAACTTCAACGCAACCAAGTTCCCAACCGAACTGCAAGTTAAAAGTAACCAAGTGTTAGAAGTTCGGTTGGTTCGCAAACTTCAACATATTTTGCGAATCAACTGAACTGAGCTTATATATGCAATTAGGCAAACGTTCGGTTAAAGTAAAAACTTAACAATTTTGCGATCCAACCGAACTGCACTTGCAAATGCATGTATGGAATTAGCCCATAGTTCGGTTAAAAGTATTTTTTGTGAATCAACCGAACTCTGAGTTCGGTTCAGAAAAATTAATTCACAATAACCGAACTTTTGCGACGAAACCGAACTAAAAGTTGGGATGAGACCTTTTTTTTGCGACATAACCGAACCTGTCACTGGAAAAAAAAAAAAAAACTTCCATTAAACCTCTCTGCAACTTCCATTTTCAGCTCATTTTGACGACTACTTCTGATTTTTTCAACCAAAAACGAATTACAAGTAATGAGTTTGTGAGAATATCTTTGTTAATGATTTAAATTAAGTTATATATATAGAGGTGGTGGTGGTAATCGGTGGTTGGTGGTGGTGATAATCGGAGGAGGTGGTGGTGGTAATCGGCGGTGGTGGGCGGTGGTGGTGAATCGGAAGTGGTGGTGGTAATCGGTGGTTGGTGGTGGTGATAATCGGAGGTGGTGGTTATATATATATATATATAGGTGGTTATTAGGTTGGTTTTAAATTAAATTAGGTTAAGGGTAGGTTAGTCATTTCCACATTTTAGGACACCCCTTATAACTATAGGGAAGGTGGCCTAATAAGACCATGGTCCCAAAAAAAAAACCATGGTCCCAAAAAAAACGGTTCATTCTCAAGGTGGTAGCAGTTTCCGTTCATGCTGGTTGGTATTCAACACGAACAGAGCTCAGCCAGATCCAGTAAGCTACCTCCAGTCCTTTATTGAAGGATCGTGGACCCAAAAACGAGGCTATTGGCTAGCTGGTTATTGAGCAGCGAGGCAGCTTGTGACGTCATCACTAGATAAGCAAATGGGTCATTTGTCCAAAAATAATTTAAAACACGGTTCAAATGGACGAGTAAAAAAAAATACAGGTGAAATGGCCAAAAAATAATTGCAAGGATGAAACTGGATTCATCCTGGCTTATACTTAAAAAAAAATAGCAAGGATGAAAGCGGATCATCCACAGTGTAAAATAAAAATAAGAAAAAATATTTGAAAATGGATAGGATGAAACGATTACATCCCCGCCTATTTTTAAATTTTTGTCCATTTAAAATGATATCTTTTAATTTTTGACTATTTAAACAGTATCAAAACTTAAGTGTCTTTTTCACCCAGAAATTGTTGATTTTGGTTTTTTTTTGACCAATTTTGTGTAAAATTTATACAAAACTGGCATTATTTTATTCGTTTGATTGCCCATAAAAAAAAGAGAAAATGGGTCATTTGTCCAAAAAAATTTAAAACACGGTTCAAATGGACGAGTAAAAAAAAGTACGGGTGAAATAGCCAAAAAAAATTTGCAAGGATGAAACTGGATTCATCCTGGCTTATACTTAAAAAATAGCAAGGATGAAACTGGAAATTGTTATAAAAATAAAAACTGGAAATTATTTTTCTTATCTTTTTTAATAAAAATAAGAAAAAAATATTTGAAAATGGACAGGATGAAACTTGTTACATCCTGCCTATTTTTAAATTTTTGTCCATTTAAACAGATCTTTTTTAATTTTTGGCTATTTAAACAAGATTTCAAACTTGAAGTGTCTTTTTCACCCAGAAATTGTTAATTTTGGTCTTTTTGACCAATTTTGTGTAAAAAAAAAGCTTCGTGATTTCGTTTAGAGCAGCACATTACCAAGGGCCAATTCAGTTTTAGATATCGCATTGTCAACTACACCACTGCACACTTTAGTCTCCAGTTTCGTAGGAATGAAGGCACCTTAAAATATTATTTGTCTGTATGGCTGTATACACACAAATGACGTAAAGTTTGTTAACACAAAAAATATTACAAAAACATATCCCCCCATAAGGAGACGTAATACAAAAGGAAATACCGTTATTCAAAATTTAAGGCGCATACTAAGTTTGAGTGCAGGTTAAGAATTCAAATTTTTTGACACTTTTATGTAAGGACTGCCCAAATCTACTGCAAATTTGCGATCCCTCGTACCAGCTACAATCTTAATGTTAGGTTAGTTTCAGGTACTGTTTGTCTCTTGTGGAGTGATAAAGATGTAGAATGGCGATATCATCCGAATTTGAAACTTCCTGTAACCGAACAAAAATGAGAAAAGAAACATCAGTTCTAAGTTGTTTGATAGGATTAACTTAAGAAAAGATCCCATCACTTAAAATGTGGTCCATTATTGTCCAATCTCATTGACTTTGTATATTTTAAATGTTATCTTCAAAGTTGAAACCCTCTTAAAATAATCCAATACTCTAACAAAACCTGAATTCTCATATTCTATTAATACCAACGTTCTTCTGATGATCATTCATTGGATCAAAATTGCTTGAATCATGGGTGTATACACAACTTGCCATGTTCTTCTTCGACTTTTAATTTTTGCCGCATTAATATTGCTCAGATCTTGTTCAGCTCTGGACAGATTTTCTTCTAACTACGTTTTTGGAGATTCTTTGGTTGATGTTGGTAACAATAACTACATTGTAACTGTTGCCAGGGCAAATTACTTACCAAATGGACTTGATTTTCCTCCCAGACTTAATCCTACCGGACGGTTTTGTAACGGAAGAACCGTGGTTGACATTTTAGGTAACTTCATGTGCTTAATTTAGCTGTTCTGTTTCTCAATGTAGTATATTTTCTTATATTCTTTGTTTTGGATATAATCCATTCAGGTCAAGAATTGGGTTGGAAAATTTTTACTCCGGCGTACTTGGCACCAACTACAGTTGGAGATGTTGTTCTTGATGGAGTTAATTACGCGTCCGCAGCTAGTGGAGTTCTTAATGGAACGGGCAGGAATTATGTAAGCTTGGTTCATTTTCTATACAAGAATTTGTTCGAAAATGGTTTTATCGATTTCATTGATTATATTCTGAATTCAGGGTGGACGTATCAACATGGATTGCCAGCTTGATAACTTTGCGAAAACAAGACAATACATAATCTCAAGAATGGGTCCTTCTGCGGCTTCGGAACATCTAAAAGACGCTCTATTCTCTGTCACAACTGGTTCTAATGACTTAATTAATAACTACTTGTTAAGTCCTACAACTGCAGTCTTCGTTACCCCTGAAACATTTGTCAATCAAATGATTGCAAGATTCAATATTCAACTCAGAGTAAGAATTCATACATTCTTCTTCAAACCGGATTTGTTTTTAGATTGTAAATCAAGTTTTTTTCATTTATGCATGTTCTTCTAATTGTAGAGACTATATGACATGGGTGCTAGGAGGATTGTCGTTGTAAATGTAGGACCAATTGGTTGCATCCCAGATCAACGGGATAAGAACCCATTGGCCGGAGATTCGTGTGTCGATTTGCCGAATCAATTAGCAATATTGTTTAACAAAAAATTGAAGGATCTTATAATGGATTTGAACTCCAATCTTGCGCAATCCAAGTTTTTGTATGCAGATGTTTACAGCATTGTTTCTGACATCATTCAAAATTATCAATCTTACGGTAAGAAGACCAATTTTCAACCATACAACTTAAATTGTCTACAATTTTTTTCCCTCTCTTTAAAACACTTTTTTTTTTTTTTTTTTTTTTTTATTTGAATGCAGGTTTTGAGAATTTTGATAGTGCATGTTGTAGACTTGCGGGTAACTATGGTGGTTTGGCTCCATGTATTCTACTTTCCACTGTTTGTCCGAACCGATCTAAGTACGTATTTTGGGATCCATTCCATCCAACTGATGCTACTAATTTCATTATCGCCAAGAGATTACTCGACGGAGGTTCTAACGATATTTACCCGACAAATATTCGGCAACTAATGCAGGCTAATTAGATGTTATGTGACCTCATTATGTAAAACATTTGTATGTGTAATAAACAGCATGGACATTCTGCATTTTCCAGAAACCATTTGTACCAGTGAAGGAATCGAGATTCAATTGTATCTAAGAAATTGAAATTTAACAAAGAAAATTCATAAGCCCAAATAGAGCCCCATCACATATATAATAAAAACCAAATTGGATGCATGCATGACAAGAAGAGAAATACTCTTGGACCAAAGGCAACTGAGAAGGTAAAAATGGTCAAAGTACTTCTTGACTGAAACTGATGGATATTTTGACAGAAACTGTCTGATTAAGTAACGTTGTCATTCTTCATCGGGAAAAATATCGTTTGGTACTTTTTTCGGTGGGCCTATGTCTGTTTGGTCCTTTGGTCAAACGCTTTCTTGTTTGGTCCATAATTATTTAAAAATATTAAACCGACAAAAAATACCCCCTTCCGTGTTAATTTTTACTTATTTTCTTGTAGACTTCATTCGGAATGAAGTCCATATAAAAACCTAAAAAATCAGACTTCATTCCAGAAATGAAGTCCATACAAAAACCTAAAAAAACAGACTTCATTCCAGAAATGAAATCCATATAAAAACCTAAGAAAATAGACTTCATTCCAGAAAATGAAGTCCATATAAAAACCTAAAAAAACAGACTTCATTCCAGAAAATGAAGTTCATATAAAAACATAAAAAAACAGACTTCATTCCAGAAATGAAGTCCATATAAAAACCTAAAAAAACAGACTTCATTCCAGAAATGAAGTCCATATAAAAACCTAACAAAACAGACTTCATTCCAGAAAATGAAGTCCATATAAAACCTAAAAAAACAGACTTCATTCTAGAAATGAAGTCCATATAAAAACCTAAAAAAACCTAAAAAACAGACTTCATTCAGAAAATGAAGTCCATATAAAACCTAAACATCATCGTCTTTTACGGCAGACGGAACTTCATCTTTAACACGAAAACAAAATCAAGATCAAGATCTTCAACATCAAAATCAAAAAAATACATCCAAATAACATAAAAATCTTCATAGTCTTCACCATATTCATCGTCTACATCATCTTCAACAAAAGCAGCAGCAAGAAGAAACAAACACAAAATCATCGCCTCATCATCATCTCCATCTTCTTCAACAGCAACAGCAGCAACAAATGATGAAGAAACACAAAATCCTCCGCCGTCTTCATCATCTTCATCAACATCAACAATAGCTACATAGAAGAAAAAACCAAAAAATTATCATCCTTCTTCATCGTTTTCATGAGCATCAACAGAAAAAAGAAAAGAAAAATGGAGAGAAACTAGAACTCAAAACGAAGGAGAGAGAAAGTAAATACGAAATAAGATATTTTTATTGATTTTTTCTATATATATGGTCCTTATCCAAAGGGTATTTCTGCCACTACAAGGTGACATTTACATCATCCATGACATCAGCCTAGGACCAAACAATAATTTTTAGGACCAAACTATAATTTATATTACCAAATAGGACTAAAGCAGAGATATTTGACTGGGTCAAATGGACTGAACTCTCTCTAATATATTATTCCTAGGACCTAATGGTATTTCCTACTTCTTCATCATCTATAAGGATATATCTGAACATAATGAAAAATCGATTTTAATGCCATTTGGGAGTCTCTTGATTGTAGTGGCAGTCAGTTCGTCGCTTCCCTTGATTATAGTGTCAAAAAAAAAAAGTTCGTCGCTTCCCTCCATCAATTTTCATTTTGAAAGTTACTCCCACCATGACATTACAGAATTAGTTACCTTATCGTCAAATTTAACACCTCTAAACAAACACGTACGACAATAGTTTTCACTGCAATGGTAATCAATTGATCAATGATTAATAGTTAAGAATTTTACTATGCCCCTCAAGCCGCGGACAGGGTCCAACATGTTGCAAAAGTAAACACCCATATTTGATTATTAGGCCGACCGAGCGAAGTGAGGGAGGACTCTATATGGTGATTTTATGTCAATGTGAAGCGTGACATTTTTTCCAATTGACATAAAAAAATTGAATTTGGTTCAACGATGAAAGGACGACACAGTCCCTTCTTAATTTTTTTCCTTCTATAAACAGATGTAAATAACCGAAACGTTGAGGACATTTTTGTAAAGTGAAAAACACAAAAACACGGGAATAGTTTTAGAGGTCCTGGGGTCGAATCCCGGCCACCTTCAAAATTTTCATTTTTTCCTCCCTTTTTCTTCTTCTTCTTCTTCTTCCTATCTCTAATCTTCTATTCTTTCTACCAAACGAACATCAGCAGAAGATTTTCTCTCTCAAATCCTTTCTTCTTCGTTTCATCTTCATCAATTTCACACCCTAAATCTCCAGAGTTCGGATTTGGTTGATTGAATATTCAATCTTCTCTAACTTGTAACCCTAAATTCAAAATTGGGTAAATTGATTGAACCACCATCACCATCACCAAGTTCGTCCTCTGCTTTCTAATCGAAGATTGGGTGAATTCATTGAATTACTTTAGGAAACGTTGATGGTAGTGGTGATTTCAAATTCAACAAAGAAGGTAATTCAGATAGTTAAGCTAGTTTTTTTTTTTTTTTTTTTTAAAGTTTAAAGATTATTTTATGAATTGATTCTTTATTAAGGTTGAGTTTTATTGAATTGAAGTTGATTGAACTGTATGGGGTTCCGATTTTGGTTAATCGTGAAGAGTTTATATCATCAATTCGATTTTGGTTAATTGGCGAGTTGGCTATAGAATTATGTCTTTTATCGTCGATTCTGGATATAGTTATAATTAGCTATGTGCCATCATCAATTCTGTTTCTTTGAGTCATGGGTTTATTTTTTAAGAACTAGAATCATGTAAATTTCTTGTTTTGATAGTTTGTTTATTCTTATGTATAAAATGTATAATGTTAGTAAGTCTAAACAAGTGCTTATTACAGGGGTTGAATTATGGTTGATCACTCACGAGGTTTCCTTTCACAGGACCACTTAGCTCAAATGATGGAATTACTTGGAATGATGCCACGCGAGGTAAGCCGATTATCCTGTGAATACCGGAAATGTCTCATTTTCAGTTTTGTGATTCAACTACACTTCTTTTAATTTTTAGATTGCATTTGGCGGACGGTATTCACGAGAATTTTTCAATAGATATGGCGATCTAAGGCACATCCGTCGATTAAGTTTCGGCTCCTTAAAAAAAAGATCTGATTGATAAGTACGAGTTTAGTGAACAAGACGCAAAAGAATTGTCCGACTTTACGGTACCAATTGATTTTGTTCTGAGAAGCGACCAACAGCAGCTCGGTGTCTTGAACATTCTTGGTTCACTTCACGTCCTCGTCTCCGTGAATCTTTAGTGCACGTGATTCAAACCTTACTGTAGATGACGATTATTCGAATACGAAAAGTAGGAATAGTGGAAGTAGGTCTCAAAGATTGCTATTGATGGAGCCGCATAACCCATAAAAGATCGTCAACCAAGTTATTTGAGGCCCTATACAAAAAAGACGCAGAGTACTAATTCTTGAAGGTAGTTCTTGTCACGATGTTTCCTTTATTCGATTTTATTTTTTAGTCCACATTGTTTATCCACTTTCGCTCTCTGTTGGACGAGTAATGAGGAACTATTTCTTCCCACATCGGTGAGATCCAACATTGTGGTGTACATAAGTGTGATTTCTTGAGTGAATGAGTCATTGTAGAGTATGGCCCAGTATGGAAAATCAAGTCAGGCAAGTAATAAACTACGAGAAAAATGTTTTTTACTCTGTTTTGACTTTTGAATACATTTTCAATGTTCCCTTGATCAATTTATACACTGGGGGTCCCGATAATTGACTTTTGTTTTGCTTCGGAAATTGATCTTATTTTCAATTTCTTGTTCAATATTTTATGGTTTAGATAGCTTTCTTTGAACAAGAGTTTTTCGATTCGATGTTTTTCTATTTAGAAGATGTTTCATTATAATTAGATTGTGTTTGTCGGGGAATAGTATGCGGGGATGGAGTTGTGTTTAGGATCTAGAAATCAAGCTAACTCATCAATTTTCATTTTTGGTCATGCTTAGCGGGTGTTTGACAAGAATTCTGAACCAGTCATGTAGTAAAACTGTGCAAAAGGGAGGAGAAATAGCAAGCCAATGCTACCAGTTCCGTATACCAGGTGTCGAAGATTGGAATGTGGAATTTAAAGTTTCATTGAGTCACGTTTTCGGTTAAGTTTCCGCCAGAATTGTATTCTACATCTCTGAATATTTTTCAACTATATAAAATTTTAGAAATTGCTTACATCTCTTCAAAAAGAAATATGATATCTTTGTTCCGTGCCATTATGGCGGAACTAAATTGTCAGTATAAAATTGAGTTTTGCGTCAATTTTTTCGGTCGGCCGTTCCACCGTGGCAGCGGTCATCTAGTATCTCTTGTTGAGATTTGACTCAGGTAACGGTCCGACAAATTTACTAGATGATCAACCGGTCGCAAACATACACAGACCATATGGAAATATATCAAAGTAAATTGAGAAAGATCAAATCAATAAGTCTTTAAGAGAGATAAAAGATGAACAAACCGTAACACGAGATCTATAGTTGTTCAACATTATGCATAACCAATATTATATAGGTCCACTTGTATGAAACTGTGATTTAATCAGGTCGTATTTTCTTGGGTGTTATATATCTTCGTTCATGATAAGTCTTCAGTTTGGATAATTTTTTCTTTCTTTTTGGTTTATCGAACCTGTGTATGTTTATTTTCGTAAAAATATGTACGTATAAGTTAACCATAAATATAATCTTCTATTAGTTTATATATATCATTTAAAAAAATCTTTAATGTATAGCATACACCACGCTCAAGGAAACCCTCATCCATACTAAATTTCGAAAATGGGTCATTTGTCCAAAAAAATTTAAAACACGGTTCAAATGGACGAGTAAAAAATTTTATGGGTGAAATGGACACAAAAAAATAGCTAGGATGAAACTGGATTCATCCTGGCTTAAACTTAAAAAATAACGAGGATGAAACTGGATGCATCCTGTGTAAATTAAAAATAAGAAAAAGTATTTGAAAATTGGCAGAATGAAACTGGTTACATCCTGCCTATTTTTAAATTTTTGTTCATTTAAACAGTATCAAAATCTAACTATCCTTTTCACCCAGGAAATTTTAATTTTGGTCTTTTTAACCAATTTTGTGTACTCAATTTGGGGGAGTGACGTACAAAACTAACTAAACATTTCAAGGTTTATTTACTTTCGAAATTTTTAAGTATATAACCCTCTGGCTTCTGATTAATAGATTAACTTCTCCATCTGTACATTTTAGCGACAAAGATCATAATGAACATGAGTAAAGAACCAGGATTAGTTCGTTGTCTTACAAGATGCACAATCAAACCATACCCTAATATTTCAAAACAAACACAACCAGCACATCAGCAAGAAAGGCAACAACAAAAACCGCATCACATACAGAAGCATCAATCGTATCACTTAACTCCATGGGTTCTTTCCTTAATCTCTGCACATTCTATTCAAGTTGGTCTTCTCTATGCTAAGCCCCCATCATCATTGTCAGTATCATCAGTTGATAATGTTGGTGATCAGAATCACTCTTTGCCGGGGGCCTTTGTTGATCAACTGAAGAACTCCCTTTCTCGAACACTTGCCCATTTCCTACCTCTTTCAGGCCGCTTTGTGACAAATAAACACGACGATCCACCTTCATCTTCAATTTCAATAGAATGCAATGATGAGGATAACTCGTTTCAAGGAGTCGAATTCATAGTCGCTGCTGCACCTATTACCTTAAACGATATTCTCTCTCCACGCTTGATTACCACCAATGGTTAGAACGTTCTTTACCCTGCACGATGATGGAGCCATGCTGATGGTTAACCACGGCGGTCACACCACTGTTGGAATATTTTCAACTACGCTATTTAGGAGAGGCTAATGTAATCTTGGGAATTAAGATCCTAAGAAAGGGAAATGAGTTGGCTTTAACCCAATCTCATTAGAGCAAGTCTTATGGTGGAATCCAAGCTATTCCAAGTGTGGAAAATCCATGGAATGTCAAGTCTAATGGCTTCCAAGTTGGGGTCTTCCACAAAAAATCCAAGCAACCTTCCATGGTTTCGTGGAAGGGTTCGTGGAATCCATCAAAAACGCCAATAACAATAGCGCTAAACGCCAATAAGAATGGCGCGGTAGAGGACAAGAAACGCTAATAAGAATAGCGTAAAACGCTATTAAGATTGGAGCTTAGCTCCATTAAGATTGGCGTTTTTTTTTATCCGTAGATTTAAACTGAGTTGTTGAGAATCTAACGGCTAAGAAAAAAACGCCAATCTTAATGGAGCTAAGCTCCAATCTTATTGGAGCTTAGCTCCAATAAGATTAGCGTTTTTTTTTTATCCGTAGATTTAAAATGAATTGTTGAGAATCTAACGGCTAAGAAAAAAAAACGCTAATAAGATTGGAGCTTAGCTCCATTAAGATTGGCGTTTTTTTTAGCGCTATTAAGAATGGAGCTTAGCTCCATTAAGATTAGCGTTTCTACTATTCCACCATTAGACTTGCGCTTCCATCCACAGTTCCAAGTGCTGAGGTGGCGTGGAAGATGGAAGATGGATGGATTCCACCATAAGACTTGCTCTTATATGAGAAATTTCTCAAGAAGTATGGTCACTTTGATGGCAATCCAGTACCTACTCCTTTAGACCATACTATCAAGTTAAAGAAGAACACCGGACGTACTCATGCACAACTTGAGTATTCCAGTGTCATTGGAAGTCTTATGTATGCTATGCATTGCACAAGACCGGACATAGCCCAAGCCGTGGGAGTGTTATATCGTTTCTCAAGTAATCCAGGATATGAATACTGGAAAGCAGTTTCTAGAGTTATGGCTTACTTGAAAGGTACAATGAATTTTGACTTGCATTACCAAGGCTATCCCGCTGCACTGTAAGGGTACAACGATGCTTACTGGAACGATGTAGAGGCCAAGTCCAAATCAACGTCTGGATGGATCTTTACATTAGGGGGTCTTCTTGTGTCTTGGAGTTCCAAGAAGCGAGACTTGTATTTCGATTCAACAATGTTGTCGAAATTAATAGCCTTATCGATGCATGTAAGGAGGCGTAATGGCTTAGGAACCTACTTATGGAAGTTCCATTTTGGAAGAAGCCAACTCCGTGGTCTTGATTAATTGTGATAATCAAGCTACCATCTATAATGTCTCAAATAAGACTTATAATGGAAAGTCAAGACATGCAAGTCTTAGACATCAAATGGTTAGGCAACTACTCAAGAGGGGAGTGGTTATGGTTAACTTTATTGAATCAAAGAGGAATTTGGCAGACCCATTTACGAAGAGTCTACCAAGTTCGATGGTTTCAATAAAAAGTAAAGAAATGGGACTAAGGTCCGTGAAAGAAGTTTGATCTCCCATAGTAGAAACCCAACCTATGTTTTGAAAAAGATAAACAAGTTCAATGTGGTACCAACAAGTTATGGATGTAGATTATGGAGCACTAATATAAAACTTCTCATTTCTAATTAGTGCTGGGTTCTGCAAGAAAATAGGATGGATGTAAATCCTTAATAAGTCCGTGATTAGTAAAAGGTGTATCGTAGAAACACCTCCGAGACTTACCTATATGAGTATGGAAATCAGGCCATTTCCTAAGAGAAGAAGACCGTTCTCTAAAGAAGACTCATGAATCAAGGATATAAGCACATGGCCATTAACGTGTTGGCTACGAACACATGATTTATGAAATCAATATGTGTGGAGACTCGGTTTTATCATAAGGGATACTTGGTTCAAGACTGGTTTCACCATAGAATCTCGATAAGGCTTTGAGTTTCTTACACTAAGTGAAGGTTCAAATCCAAAAGATACCTATCATTTATGTGTTGATTTCAACGATGATGCTTAGTCTCTATTGTGCTTGAAATACGATGGATTGATCCCACTCGGGTACTTAGGCAGTCACTTCGGTGATGCAGCCACTCTGATTTAAAAGTTTTTAACTTTGTTTTATGGTTTTTTTTGAAAATAGGGGGAGAATGTTGGAATATTTTCAACTACGCTATCCAAGGGGGGGGTCCTGGGAGACCGCCCCTGGTGGGGGTCTAGGGAGCAACGCCCCCAAGAATTTTTGGGTGGTACGTAACTGTTTCGACCGTTACAAACATATCCAGAATATTCAAATCCAACAGACGCCATTGATGTCTGATGATGAAGAGACTCATCGTTTCGTGAAGAGAAACCTATTGGTGAAAAGATGTATATTCCCAACAGATGCGAAAACCTCTATAAATGGCATCTCCCATAACTCGTTGAAAACATATCGGAAAAAACCTTTTCTGTTTTCTCTCTTTCTTTCTAAAGCATCATCAGAAGTTTTTGTTCACATGTGTTCTTGACTGGATCAAGGGGTACAAACCTTGAATTCAATTTCCGTTGTAGGGCTTTCATTGTATCCTGAAGACATTATTTCACATACCTGTTGTAATCGCCAATTTATTGGGAGGGTAGAAATAATTGTCTAAAAAAAATCGTATAAGCCTTGAAAATTTGGAGTACAACATTCTTTTCCTGTGTTATTTCATCTTCTATTGCAACCCAGTTTTTCCAACAACCACTCCACTGCTCTCCGTACAAGTAACAGAGCTTGTGGATGGTTATTTCATTGGTTGTTCTATAAATCATGCTGTTGTGGGCGGAACTTCTTTTTGGCATTTTTTTAATGCGTGGGTGGAAATTTGTTGAGAGAAAGAAACTGCGGACGACTTCATATCCCGACCGCCTATTCTTGACCGTTGGTTTTTGAAGGAACACCAAGATGAGGTGGATAATGTTGAACATGATAGTCATTCTATCATCAACCTCCCCTTTTCTCATTCTGACGAGTTTATCAGCAGATTTCCACCACCTCCTCTTGTAGAGAAAAAATCTTTCACATCTCAGCCCAATCTATGTCACAGCTGAAAGAGCACGCAATGAGTGTGGAACAAATAAGATATCCAAGTTCCAAGCCTTGACAGCCCTAATTTGGAGATCGCTAACACGAGCACGTGGTTTACATCCTGAACAAGAAACATCCTGCGCGATATGCATCAATGATCGAGACAGATTGAATCCTCCATTATCCAAGAATTACTTTGGTTGTTACATCACCATAGAAATGGTTAAAACCAAGGCAGGGGAACTACTTCTTCAAAACCTTGGATCGACCGCGTTGGGTCATGAAGTTATAGCGGATCACACAGATGAAAATATTCGGAGTTGGCTAGATGATTGGAAAAAGGAACCAAAGATAATTAACCTTGGATCCAATTATGATAATAGCAGTAAATGCTCGTAGGAGGGTCCCCAAGATTCAACCCTTATGGATGTGATTTTGGTTGGGGTAAGCCATTGGCAGTTCTTAGTGGCTGGCCTTATAAATTTAGTGGGAATGTTTGTACCAATCCTGGTAAGGCTGGTGGAGGGAGCGTGGATCTCGAGATTTGTCTTTCACCAGAAGCCATGTCTGCACTTGAAGCTGACGACGAATTCATGGGTGCAACCTCAACACATCATGAGATGATCATGTGATCATGACCAACACTACGGCCAAAAATAAAATAAAGCCATACCAAGGTAATTTCATTTTTTTCATTTTGTTTTTTTCTATTTTATTATGAAAAAACTAGTTATGCTAGACAATTTAAACCATAAAATATTAATGTTTGATCAATGTATCCACGTCCTAGCTTTTCCAAAAGTTGTTTCATCTCCTTATCCGTGTTGCATAGCATCGTTCTTGTCCATGTCATGTGTTCCCGTCATTGGTACCCAGGTTATATTTTTGGTATTTAGAAGAAAACGTACCATAAGGTGGTATAAGTTGGTTTTTATGACTTACCCCATCCTTTTGACTCAATAACTAGCAACAACAAATTTACACTATGGCAAAACTAAAATGCGCTAGGGAACAACTCATCACCATAATTAATTTGGTCTGCTGTACTGTTTATTAATTCTTTTACTCTCGTTTGACAATAAGGCTACTATTTTGTTGGTTGTGCCCAAATCACAGTTTAGTAATGACTGAAAACTAGGTATCTTGGCCATGCCGGAGACATGTATTGGTGATGAAGAAGAAGGCGTTGTCAGTTGGCAGCTGTTTAATAATTGCGTATGTATATATTTTTAGTATTTGTTTGTAATAATAAATTCCCATTAAGCTGTACTAGATGACTACTGTTAAGCTATTTGACATTTGGTTTGTAATAATAATTATCATTAAACAGTACAAGATGGATGGATTTGATGCATTCATCAGTTTCTTTCTACTGTTAAGCTCTGAAATGGACTTGTGTGGATCAGTTGCCTAGTTAGTAATTCTCCGAATCATTCCCGAATGATTCGCGAACGTATCCGAACTGGCCGAATCCGAATGATATTTCTGAACTATTTGAACTCCGAACCTAGTTCCCGGATTATATGAAACAAACGAATGATCCGCGAACGTATCCGAACTGACCGAATCCGATTGATATTTTCGAACTTGAACTCCGAACCTAGTTCGCGCATAACCTCGCTCTCTCATAGGGTAACTCTCTGACCAGAGTTTTGTTGATTGATTTTTGTTTGATTTTGTATATACTTTATATTTAAATACAATTATTCAGTTAAAATTTTCTATTGGTAGTTGTTTAACCAGTGTTTTATGTGTTAATTTTTGTTTAAAAGTCTATAAACTCGTTTTATAATACATTTATGCGATTAAATTGTTTACTTCTTGTTAAATAATCACGCTAAAATGTTTTTTTCCATCTTATAAATCATATAAAAATAAAATTAGTGTCGTAATAAGGTCATAATACATATCAATTTATCATATATATAAGCCGAATTTTAAGTGCCGAACTCCCATTTATAAAACGAATATGCACGTACGTATGCCGTTTCGAACTACTATCCGAACAACAAACCGTTGACCGGATTTTTGACCGAATCCGTATAATTCCCGTACGTATACCGTCCCGAACTACTACCCGTACCCGGAATTGCTAACTAGGATCAGTTGTATTCAGAAAACATAACATTTTCGTTATCTATTGTTAGCTGTGTGATATTTGGTTTGTAATAATAAGTCATCTCATCTACTACGTCATCACTAAATATACAATTGGTGTTAAATAACCTGGCGAGATTGGGGTATACCCAAACTAATTGGGGTATACCCAATAAGACAAAAACGGGTCATTTAGAAGTAAAACCAAGCCACCCCTTAACCTTATATTTTCTAAATGGCTAATATGCCCTTATTTAATTAACACTAAAAAATCTGATTAGCTTAATTAATTGAGTTTAGATTAAAATTTTGAAATTATGAATTCATTAGTGTTTAACCTGTCTTATGAGTTCGATTTGGATCAAAAAAATTGTTTTGAAAATGTGAAAAGTCGGCAAGGTCGACGTTTGAATAAGGTGTGTATGTTCCACCAGGCATGGTAGACGTTTTAATAAGATGCCGACCAATTACGGTAGGCATTGTCTACGGATGAAGAACATGCCGACTATATCGGCCAGGGCAAGGTCTGCGATGAAGAACATGCCGACAACATATGGCCTAAGCAAGGTCGATAAAAATACCTCAGACTATACGATTCTTGACATACAGAGAGAAAGGTGTTACAAATGCATGATTCGTCGGCAAGATACTAATTTCATAACACAGACTATATTTTTAGTCTACAAGAAGTATAGAGATGAATATCTTGCCGACCACATGTGTTAAATTCAGAGATGAAAAGTCGGCATGTTATTCAACCTTATACCCTGCCGACTATATTTTGGTCGGCAAGGTCGACAAAAAATATCCTGCCGACTTTTGGTTCGTTTTGATTCTTCGTTTTTTTTTTTTTTTTTTTTTTGGATTTCATATGTATAGTTAGAGTGTAGAAGAAAGATTTTTATTTTTTTTTTTATGTTTTGGCCAAGGTTTTTAGTATGGGTAATTTGGTCTTTTAACACCTTTTAGACACCCCTTAGCACACTCCTTTGGATGGGAACAAAATGGGTATACCCCAATTAGTTTGGGTATACCCCAATCTCGCCAGGTTAAATAACGCATTGTCGACGTACTATTCTCCTGCACTAGCTCATGTCAACGTAATTAATTTACTGGGAAAAACCTCTCAAGGAAAACATTTTTGATGTGAGACATTATGCAACTGAAACTTTACACTAATCAATTTTTAGAACCACTGTGTTGGGGTTTTGTTTTGTTTTGCATTCCTATTTAAATTTTCTCAAGATGAAGATAGGACTAGGGTTTTAGAATTAGGATCTGTCTTCATTGGTAGTAAGTTATTTCTAATCCGACCCTGGTCTCCTTTCATTGAGCATCAAATTGGTTAAATCAGTTCTATTCCAATTTGGATGATTCTCAGAGATGTGCCAATTCACCTGTGGAATGACACTGGTTTTGCTAGGATAGCAAGTCTAGTAGGTAAACCAATTATGACAGACACCCCAACTGCTTTGAAGACAAGAATGTCGTATGCTCGGGTTTGTGTGGAAATTGAAGCTGATTGCAAATTCCCTTCGAAGCTGCCATTCCAAATTGATGATAAGAGATTTGAAGTGAGGGCAGAATTTCCATGGAAGCCTCCAGCCTGCTCACATTGCAAGAAATTTGGTCAGACCAATGTGAAAATGCAGTTTGAATCCTCATCTGAAATCCAAAGCAAATGGGTTTCTACTATCAACAATCTTCATACAGATAAAGAGGATAATGTGAAGAATGCTAGCCAAGAAGTTGACGAAGAAGCTAATGAATCCTCTATACTGCCTTGTGAGAATAATTTGAGGGAGGGTGCTACTCCAAAAGCATCCATTACTACTGTTGATTCCTGTGCAGATATGTGTGTGAATGGTGAGAAGGTAATTGAAGAAGAAAAGGTTCTTGGTGATTGGGTTTCTTATAAAAGTAAGAAAGGCGCTGGAAAAACGAAAAACAAAAAGCACTTGCATCCTATTCCTGAAATTGGTCAACCAGTTGTGGAAGGTATAAACTTCTCCTCAACTGATCCCGCCATCCCCCTGGTTTTGAATCCCATAATAGGTTTCATGGTTTCGAAGATGAAGAAGAAGATGAAGATGAGGAAGAAGAAGATGGAGGAAATAGCCAATTCGCGATCGGTTTTGGAAGATTCAAAGGTACGCGCAAAAACCGTCATCGTCCAAGTCAATTGCAGGAATTGGTATGAAATTGAGTATAAAATGCAAAGGTACAGGCATGTTCCCAAATGGTACCCTTTCAAGTTCAAAAAAGAAAAAGCTCCCTAAACCTAAAGCTCCTAACAAAGTATCGGAAGACAAATTATTGGAGTCTGGTTCTTTATGGGGTTTAGAGTTTCCAACTTTAAAGTCTAATCGTGAAGAAATGTTTAGAGACCTCGCAAAGAACCACGATGATCTAATTATAGAAAACGCTGACGAGTCAGTTAGTTGACAATCTCTAGTGTCTGCCAGCTACTCTTTAATTGTTAGGTTTCACAAGTTGTGAAATTTCTTTTGCTCATATTCTTTGATTTCTTGGGAACTTCTTTACTTTGTCATTTGTATCAGCTCGCACACGGCTTGTGTGCTTCTTAATATATCCTTTTTGATCGATCAAAAAAATGAGGGTATAAATTGTAGATTTGGGTTATTAATATTAAACCCCCAAACTCAAAATTAATAATATAACCAAACTGAATACTGAAACTCGTTGGATTAATACAGCCAAAAACTATTGAATGATATAGGCAAACGGGTAGTAGCAAAATTGACTGAAGTGAGAGGAAAGACGCAGTGTGAGTTTGGGTGGTGATCGTTGTGCCTCGTACCTAGTTTCGAAAACAGAATGGATCACCGTTAGAAGCTGGTTATTATCTGAAAACCCATAACGAATAGAGCCCTTTATTGAAAAAGTGGGACCTATAACACGAGGTTAATGGCTATAGCATAAGTGCGATAATTACTTGGGTTGTTGAGCCGCGAAGCAGCTGACCTTATATTTATATTTTCCCCTACACAATGGATCTCTTTTTTCCTCCTAGTCCACACAAACGTCACTAGTGTGCACACAGCATATGCCTTTGTTGCTTCCCAACCAAAACAAACCCTGTATTGAGTATTTCCAGCCAATAATGTGGTCCAATATCACTGACTTTGTGTTTTAAATGTTATCTAAAAAGTTCAAACCCAAATAATTAATCCAATACTCTAGCAAAAATTAAATTCTGATTGCCTATTAATACCAGTGTTCTGATCTTTCAACGGACACCAAAAGTGAGTGCTTGAATCATGGGTGTATACACAACTTGCCATGTTCTTCTTGAACTTTTATTTTTTGCCGCATCGTTGCTCGGATCTTGTTCAGCTCTAGACAGATTTTCTTCTAACTATGTTTTTGGAGATTCTTTGGTTGATGTTGGTAACAATAACTACATTGCAACTTTTTCTAAGTCAAATTACTTACCAAATGGACTTGATTTCCCTCCCGGACGTAATCCTACTGGACGGTTTTGTAATGGAAGAACGGTCGTTGACAATATAGGTAAGCTACAACTACTTACATTAGCGGTGCTGATTTTCAATATATATTCTCTGTTTTTTTAATTTTTTCTGTTTTGGGTATACTCTGTGCAGGTCTAGAATTGGGCTGGAGAATTTTTACTCCGGCATACTTGGCACCAACTACAGTTGGAGATGTTGTCCTTGATGGAGTTAATTACGCATCCGCAGCTAGTGGAATTCTTAATGGAACAGGCAGAAATTACGTACGCTTGATTCTTTTTCTGTACCTGAATTTGTTCGAAAATGGTTTTATGGATTATAGTGATTGTATCTTGAATTCAGGTTGGACGTATCAACAACGACGCACAGATAGATAACTTCGCTAAAACAAGGCAATACATAATCTCAAGAATGGGTTCTTCTGCGGCTTCGGAACATTTCGGAAACGCTTTATTCTCTTTCACAACTGGTTCTAATGATTTCATTAATAACTACTTGTTAGGTCATACAACTAAAATCTTGATTAGCCCAGAAACGTTTGTAAATCGAATGATCGAAAGATTCAATGTGCAACTAAGAGTAAGAAATCATTCATTCAACTTCAAATGAGTTTGGTATTTCGCTTTTTTATGTTAAGTTTCATTGATGGTTGTCCTTTAATTTTGTAGAGACTTTATGATATGGGTGCTAGGAGGATGATTGTTGTAAATGTAGGACCAATTGGTTGCATTCCAGATCAACGGGACAAGAACCCATTGGCGGGAAATTCATGTGTTGATTTGCCGAATCAATTAGCAAAATTATTCAACAAAAAATTGAAGATTCTAATAATGGATTTGAATTCAGATCTAGCACAATCTAAGTTCTTGTATGCAGATATTTACAATATTGTTTCTGACATCATTCGGAATTATCAATCTTACGGTAATTCTGACTACCAATATATTTTCTCTCTTCAGAACTCGAACTCAAAAAACTGATGGACCAGTATGTTTGTGAATGCAGGTTTCGAGAATTCCGATAGTGCATGTTGTAGACTTGCTGGTAGGTTTGGGGGTTTGGTTCCATGTCTTCCACCATCTGTAGTTTGTCCGAACCGATCTAAGTATGTATTCTGGGATTCATTCCATCCAACTGATGCTACTAATGTTATCATCGCCAAGAGAGTATTCGAGGGAGGTCCTAACGACATATACCCGATGAATATTCGACAACTAATGCAGGCTAGTTAGATATTTTGTGATCTTTGCATTATGTTAAACGTTTAAATGTGTAACAAACAGCTAGCAGAGACATTGATGTATTTTCATAGACCATTTATATCCTGTGAAGGACATAAAAATTGAATTGTATGTAAGAGATGGAAATTGGACATAAAAATGACAATTTCATAATTTTTCTATATTTAGCTCAGCTAAAGGATTTTGAACAGAAGTAGATGCATTCTCTTGAGTACTCGAACTTGTTGTGTTCTGCTGCTCGAAACTGGAGTTACTGGAAGAAACTGGAGTAGTTGACAATATATTGTTTATAATGCAGTCGAGTTAATATAAATGGCAATACATGAATTGCAATCTTCCTGAATGAATCCATCATAACCAGCCCAGACTTACCGAATAACCGCTTAATGCGCTCGAGATATATAGGATACGTGATCCTCTATACGTATATGGATTCCTACCTTGATCGTGTTATATCCATTCAACAACACAAATTACTCTTGCTTCCTTTGTGTTTGAGTATTAACCTTGTATTACTATGATCCAGCAAATGGGAGGGACCCTAAGTTGTTTTTCAATTATATCTAGTTAATGGGGTATTACACATATCAATCATGTTTATTTACAAGGATCAAAGCTAAATATAATAATATATATATTTTATGATTTTGATCGGACTTCTCTGAGTTATATCATGCAGTAACCAAGACTCAGATGTCGGTCATTAGCAACAGAACCAGGATTTTAAGTTCGGGGGTGCTAATATTTTTTTTTTCCGGTGGATTCTCAACATTATTCATCTCAATTATGCAAAAGAAAAATACGTTGTAGTACCTGAAATGAGCAACGCGCGGAACACAATATCATTCGCTTGAAGCACAAATTAAACATCGAATGAAATCTGTTAACACAACCATATGAATTAGTCTAACATTTGTTTCAGGCTCTTATACAAAAGTGGATAGATAGTAAATAAGCAAAGATTCACTCTGGATGTGAGATTTATCTGCAGATTGCTATGAGATTTTTCCACAGAGAGTCAGAGGTAACTAAGCTTAATTTCTCATTCCATCCCGGTGAACTAAAAGGCCTTTTCAGCTTCAAACACAAAATTAGCTAAATAATAGATACACTATATGCTAATATAAGAATTCACTCAACTAATTATATAAGAAATCAAATGATTGCAAAAGAAAACGATGCCGTCCATTTTTACATATAAAAACTAATTACAAAAGTATTCGTATGTATTAATTACAAAAACATTCGTCGGCGTTACAAAATGTTCCAGTCTTTGGGAAGGATCAGTTTCCTCTTGTTCAACTGTTGCACCATTAGCTTCATCACCTTCTACATTTGTACTCCTTGAATATTAATATCTTCACTGCCATCACACACAACTTCAATCAGTACAAAATCTGTTGAGTAATGTAATGTTAGTGAACTAGTGTAATAGGAGTGTTAACTTTATATTTAGTTGTGTGTTATTCAAATGAGTGGATATTAGACATCCACACATTTTCCTTGTAAGGTCTCTTATAGACCAAGTAGAAGAGAGAGTGTATTATCTCTTCAACTTAAATGAAATTAGAGAGAGTGAGAAGAACAAATAGGTTTCCACTTGTCCATTAACAAAATCATCCACAAACATCTCTTTTTAATCACCCAAACAACCAAAGATCTATTAGATTTGATCTTGGTGAGCGAACAAAAAACAATTTCTACACATTAAATCAAAAAATCAGCAACATTCAAAGTTTTCAAAAACTAGATCTAGAAAAGAAAAAACACAATTTCTTCAATCAATCTTCAACCAAATAAATGGCAAGTAGTAGTAATTCAAGTTTATACATTCAACAACCTTCGATACCACTTTTTCATGGAGAAAATTATGATTTTTGGGCCATCAAAATGAAGAGCTTGTTTATGTCACAAGATGTGTGGGAGATTATTCAAGATGGGTATGATGAAATTGAAGATACATAAACTCTAGAGAAACCACAAAAGGATTTACTTAAGGAGAATAGAAGAGGAAGAAGAATGCAAAAGCATCCATGTCCATCCAACAAGGAGTTAGAGACACTATCCTATCAAGAGTAATCCATTTTCCTATAGCTAAGGAAGCTTGGGATATCCTTCAACACGAGTATGGAGGTAATAAGAAATTAAGAGAATTAAAATCAAGAGTATAAAGCATAGTTTGGCTAAGTTTGCCTGTCTAAGTGGTGGTCAGGATTTGTCCATGGGAAAGATAAATCAAGGGTTGTGGTTCTCCTGACCACCCCCTACAACTCGCACACATGGCATTAATTCCAATATTATGAATGAAAAATGAATACTCAAGTCAAGATATGGAATTTCAAAAATTATAGAGGTTCGAACTCATGACCTATTGTGTCATAAGAGTGGCCTCTAACCAGTGTTCCACCTTGGTTGGAATTGATAGAAAAGATAAATCAACAGTGGTGGTTTGTTCAACTTAAATACCATAATTGCTTTATTAATTAGTGTTTCACTAATTGCACATAATAAATAATCTATTCATTATAAAGTGTTTTATTAATTAGTGTTTCACTAATTGCTCATAACAAATGACTAATCATTTTTTAATTATAAATGTTTTCTTAATTAATTATAATATTTATTTTTATTAATAAGTTATTTTGATAAATAGAATCAATAGACATTTTCTGCGACAATGAGTAGTAGAAGAGGTGGAGGCCGAAAGATTAGTGGTGGTTAAGGGCGGAGCCAAGCACAATTATATTTATTTTTGTTCTTTTATCGTAAAATGGGATACAAAGTCCATTTTTCACATGTATCCAACTTGCCAAGAATTTTTTCTCCCTCTCTCCTCAAAATCCTGGCTCCGCCCCTGGTTTGTGGTGGAAGAAGTAGTGACGTTGAATGCTGGTGAGTAGTGATGGACAATATTAATTTTATGTTGTCGTTACAACATCGATAACATCATAGTGTGGAAGATGTGGTTGGTTGTTTTTAACACTTTTGATAAAGGAAGGTACCATATATTTCAGGGATGGTATCATACAAGATAATATTTTCATGATCGTAGTTGGATCACCCAAATGGTACCCCTGTTATCTTTGGTACTATGTCGTATAAATCATGATTTTTTAATGTTAAAATAAAATTGATTGCAATACAAAAAAAGAATATATACACGGAAAAAATAAAATAATGAAACTAATCAATTGACGAAATTAGAACTGCGTCCAACAACCTACATGGGATGGGCGGCAGTGATGGTGGCGATGGTGGAGTCAAAAATTGACATTGAGGAGGCCTATTTTTTTTTTAAAAGAAACATGTAAACTTTGGTGGACTAAACCATAAATATATATGGACAAAGTACTATTTATAAAATAAACTAAAAAATTTATGTAGTTATTAAAAATTTAAGGGGTTAGAGCCAGGTTAGTCAACCCTTGGCTCCGCCACTAGGTGGTGGTGGATAAAAAAGTGGATTCATATAGTTTTATGGTGGTGGCGGGTATTGGTGAACAAAAACATATTATGCTAATTTAAACGCATACAAAATGTGTAACGTTATATTATAAAGTATAAAACGTGGTTGATCATTCTAATGTTAAAATAAACTCGATAAAACACATGTCCATTTTAAAAAATTGGTGCAATCAATTGCCATGTTATGTAATAACTAAAACGAACGACACGAATCAAGATCGAGAACAAATGAAATTATTTATTATCGATTTGTTTATTTAAAGAGTGGTCGGGGATTTGTCCTTGGCAAAGATAAATGATTAATTAAATTTCTATTATAAATGTCCCTTTAGTAATCTAACATAAATACATAATTTTACTAAAAACTATATTAATTCTAATGGTGGTAGTGGAAGTAGGTTAGTATAAGCGGTGGCGGGTGTTTGTGAATGGTGGAGGCGGTAACATTACTATTGGTGGAAGAAATAGTGGCGGTGGATGGTTTTTATGGTGGTGCGGGTGTTGGTAATAGTAGTGTATAATAATAGTTTTTGCTTTTTAGTGAGTTTTATTGTATTGTGAAACATGTAATTGGTTGTTTTTAGCACGATTGATAAGGACAAAAACTAAATATTTCGAGGATGACATCGGAACCTATAAGACAATATGATCATGACTTGTTCGATCACCCGTATTATATAAAGGCATTTGGTGTACCCGCATAAGAGAACATTATCGCTCTCTCAAATACTATTACATTCTTTTTTTGAAAGACCATCAATGTCGAGTTGTTTCGCGACAACTACCTACAAAGAGAACAACTTTCACTCAATTCCCGATATAAAACCTTATTGACCGGGAAAATGTATTTGCATTCTAAAATATTTGTTTGAAAATTATGTTTGTTCATCAAAATCATCATAAAAAACTCTAAATCATAAATCTAAATTTCGCCTCCGATGTTTATAGAATATTTTTATATTTTACATTCTCAAATCATGCGACCTCTTGATGACAAATCAACAATATCAAATTACGAATCAATATGTATAGGTTTCATTCACTGGGTTAGAAGGTAGAGTAGACACAGATGGGTAGATCACACGCAGAAGATAACTGAGAATACTTCAATAATTTGGTCAAGAGATAAGGTCAAAAATTTAAGATTAACTTTCTATAGGACTAATTAGATCGGTTTCGATAGGAGCTGACTAAAATATGGATAAATAATAATTTTCACGTAAGACAATTGCAAAACATAGTTTGGCTAACTCTGCCTATGTAAAGAGTGGTCAAGATTTGTCATTCCTCAATTTCTATGTTATGTGAGAAGAAGGTGATATCTAAGATTGAGGTATAATTCAAATCTATTAGATTCATACCATTTACAATTGGATGCCTTGAAAAAATTAACGTGTTGTTATTATTATTACGGGCAAGGGATACATTGACCACACTTGCGCAAACATCTCACTTCGCAAATGATTGGTGTTGCCTATCATGCCTACAATGCAACGAGGAATTTGAGGAAACAAGGCACCGAAGCGAGTGTCCTGGAGTATTTTGGATATAGTAACTTAGACCCGATGTAATACTTATGTTCTTTATTTTTTTAGTTTTTCCACAATCTATTCATTTAAGAAAAATGAACATTGCAAATACATAACATCAACAAAAATTAGACAGATTGCGTTTGAAAATAATGGCTGCGATGGTCCTAAACGGAAAAAGAAAGAAATTGTTGTAGAAGAATTGTTGGGATATACAGACACTTGATACGAATGAAAGAGGTATAACTATTTCGATTCTCAAAATCACATAAAGTTCACCGTAGAAGATGACATCAAGTTTAAAGTTAGTAACAAACTGTTTTACGGGTGAAAATCGTTTCCGCCGATTTCGGTAAATTCGGTAGGTGGTGAGAAACTTGTTTAAACCCTAAACAAATGTGATGCACGTGAGCACTTTATAGATTCGAGAGATCAATGCATGCAAGTCCGGCCTAAACCAAGAAATGGCCGTTCCGGACTTGCTTCGGTCACAAAGTGGAGGAGAAGGGTTGATTTGGGGAGGAAGCAAAGAAAGGTGTTGAGACCGAATAGTTACGGGAGAGTAGTATCTCGACTTGTATCGTAAAGTGAAAGATTAGGAAGCTTGCAAGAGATGAAAGCTTTTGGAGAGCTTGCAAAGTTGCCTTTTACGAGAGTGTTGTATTTTTCCTTGACCGAGACTTGTTGTCCGGTGGAAATAGGTAAGACCTATTTATACAAGTCGAGATTGAAACGTACCACGGCCTCATGAAGGAAGAGAGTAAAGGGTTAAATAATGGGAGGAGGTGGTAACCGCATGGTGTTTATGGGTGAAAACATTTTCACCATTATTTCCTCATTTATTTGACCGCTTTAGTCCTATTCACGCTTTCTTAATGTGAGCGTAGTGTACGCTGCATGCTGTGACCGCCAAACCAAGACCCCGGAAAGTATCCCCGGTTTGTGTTGATGTCTCGAGTGTTGGTTGCACCTTGAGTGCAAGTGGCGCTGCTAGGGGAGCGTGTGGCATGTGCCACCGGCACGTCTTGAATGCCTTTGTTGCGGGTTGCACCTTGAGTGCAAGTGGCAACGCCAGGCTAGTGGCGTGTGTGGCATGTGCCAATGGGATGTGCGGAATTCCTTGGTGGTAGGTTGTACGTTGAGTGTAAGTGGAAATGACAGCAGCGGCTAGTGGCGTGTGTGGCAAGTGCCAATGGCGTGTGCGGAATGACTTGGTGGTAGGTTGCACGGTTTGCAAGTTAGGATACCAGCGTGGGTTTTGGCATGTGCCAATGGCATGGACGGCCATTAGGGCTATGTCCCGGTAAGAAAAGCTACCAAATGATGCATGTTGGCATGTGCCAATGGCATGCGTGGCCAATTTGGTCACGACACTGGTAGGAAAAGCTACCAAATGAGCGTGTTGGCATGTGCCAATGGCATGCGTGGCCAATTTGGGTCACGTCCTGGTAGGAAAAGATACCAGCGAGCGTGTTGGCATGTTCCAATGGCATGCGTGGCCAATTTGGGTCGCGTCCTGGTAGGAAAAGCTACCAGCGAGCGTGTTGGCATGTGCCAATGGCATGCGTAGACAATTTGGGTCATGGCCTGGTAGGAAAAGCTACCAGCGAGCGTGTTGGCATGTGCCAATAGCATGCGTGGCCAATTTGGGTCGCGTCCTAGTGGGAAAAGCTACCAGAGAGCGTGTTGGCATGTGCCAATGGCATGCGTGGCCAATTTGGGTCGCGTCACCGGTAGGAAAAGCTACCAAATGGCGTGTTGGCATGTGCCAATGGCATGCGTGGCCAATTTGGGTCGCGTCACGGTTGGAAAAGCTACGTGAGCGTGTTGGCATGTGCCAATGGCATGCGTGTCCAATTTGGGTCGCGTCTGGTAGGAAAAGTTACCAGCGAGCGTGTTAGCATTTGCCAATAGCATGCGTGGCCAATTTGGGTCGCGTCCTGGTAGGAAAATCTACCAGCGAGCGTGTTGGCATGTGCCAATGGCATGCGTGGCCAATTTGGGTCGCGTCCGGGTAGAAAAGCTACCAGCGAGCGTGTTGGCATGTGTCAATGGCAGGCTTGGCCAATTTGGGTCGCATCCTGGTAGGAAAAGCTACCAGCGAGCGTGTTGGCATGTTCCAATGGCATGCGTGGCCAATTTGGGTCGCGTCCTGGTAGGAAAAGCTACCAGCGAGCGTGTTGACATGTGCCAATGGCATGCGTGGCCAATTTGGGTCGCGTCCTGGTATGAAAAGTTACCCGGCGACGTGTTGGCATGTGCCAATGGCATGTGTGGCCAATTTGGCCTAGGTTGCATGGTTTGCAAGCCTAGGCGCGGGCGCCATTTTGGCATGGCGTGGCTAGGGCCAAGATAAGGGTGCTTGAACAGACCAAATCACTAAAACACAATAAAAACTCAATAAAAACACGAAAACACAGATAGATCTTTGTGAATCAACAACCAAATCTCACGACCCGAACTGACTGAACAGACAGACAAATCGTGTATCTTTGAAGTCATACTAGCCATTCCAACGTCATCTCCAGCTCACACAATAGTGTGTTGACCCCAGGGTCATACTATGGATTGCAACAATCATCATATAGTATATATAGAGATCTTTCATCTTTAGTTCCTCACAAGTGAGACTAAAGGTTCCTTTCACCAAAGTGAAAAAGCATGAACTAGTGAACCCTTAGTGATCCTTAGATCCTAAGTTCCAGTAATACCAAAACCATCAAAACGAAAATCACATAAAAAACGCGGAAATACCATTTTAGGCGAGAGGTGTCCATGAGGTCTTGAACCTTTGCTTAGTGAGATATTACCGGAATTACTTGCTAGAGACAGTGAACTATGTCTTGAACTTGTAGCGTTTGATGTAATTCGCGATAACAACCATGGATGATATCTCCAAGGGTGCTACCAAGCTCGTGCCATTTTGTCCAATTTGGCCCTGGACATATCATGTTTCTCAGAATGCTCTAGAGAATCAAAGCTCATATTCTCATGGAAGCGGCCCCACTTCCTCATTCAGATAGGTGAGTTTCCATAAAGAGTGTTCTTTGCTACACCCCACTTCAATATTAAATTGAAACTATAGAACTCATTAAGACTTCTTAAAAGGCACCCTTCACATGCAGTCACACTATCACATCTACACCATAGGGAAGGGACAGAGAATGAAATTCTCTGATAGTGTTTACCTTTACCCACCACAAATTAGTTGTCTCATTCTAAACCTTGATCATGGGATCTCCAATCGGCAAGGTTGAGTATCCTTCATGGCAAGTTTAATTTATGAGCTTAATCCCCATCCCCTCGATGCATTTCTAACTATCTCTTTGGATAAACCTTTTTTAAAAGGTTGCGCGATATTCTCCTTGGACTTTATCCAATCAATGGAAATAACGCTGATTGAGATTAGTTATTTTTAGCTTTAGCTATTATATCTTGGCTAACACAATGTATAGATATAGCTGGCACGGCCTATGCCGAGAGAGGAATGTCTTCTAAAAGCATCTTAGGCACTCGGCCCCCTCTCGTGCTTTATCTAACGCAATACTCTTAGATTCCATGATGAATTGAGCAATATATATACATTTGGAAATCTTCCAAAAACAAACCCTCATGCTAGAGTGAAACCATATCCACTCGTAGACTTAGACTCCTCCCGAGTCAACTATCCAGTTTGCATCATAAAGTCTCTCAAGGACAACAAGATACCTTTCATAAATCAAATAAAAGGTAATAGAGTATTTTAGGTACCATAATACTCTACTAAGTGCATACCAATGCTCTTGCTCTGGACTACAAGTATATGTACTTAGATTACTCACAATATATGCAATGTCTGGACTCTTACAGTTCATTAAATTCATCAGAATCCTATAACTCTTGAGTATTCAAGTTAAGATACTCCATTTTTCTTATTTTTCTTGAGTCTACAAGAAGAGTCGTATGAAGTACAAGCAGGCTTACAATCAGACTGATTGTATCTCTTAAGCACAAATTCAACATAATGAGAATGACTAAGACTATAAATGTTTGATTATCTTTTAATCCTCATCCATAAGATTACTTCAAAAAGCTTTAGTCTTTCAAGTCAACGTTCTCATTCGATCATATGGTTTTAGTGGAATTAATCACATATATGTTTGTATTAAGTATAAACATATCATCAACATACAAGCATACAATCACACATGCATCCTTAACAAGTTACTTATAAATATACTTGTCAGATTCATTAACTTAAATCCACTACACATTATCTCATGATCAAATTATCCATGTCACTGTTTACGTGCTTATTTGAAAACCATACAAAGATTTGTTCATCTTACAAACTTTGTCTTCATAACCTTTCACTACAAAATCCCCAGGTTGGTCTATGTAATTTTTTTATCTAATTCACGGTTTTAGGAAAGCTTGTCTTAACATCCATCTGATGTATCTCCAAGTTGTTTATGGCAAATATCAATTAGCATCTCAACATAAGTAATTCTCGTCACAAGTGAATAAGAATCAAGGAAATTTACACTTCTTTTAGTTTATAGCCTTTAGCTACCAACTTAGCCTAATATTTTTCCACATTTCCATATATCTAACGTTTCGACTCATTTACATCCCATGGTCTTACTCCCTAGAGGTAAACTAGCAAGCTCCCAAGTCTGGTTCCGAATGGACCGAGTCTATTTCACTAAATGAAGCTTCTTACCAGAATGGGGTTTCAATAGATGTTATGGCTTCTTTCACGAGTGCTGGAGCTCTGATTAAGCTAGGCTTATTAAAAGTCAGGTCAATAAGAAGTCTCGAGTTCTAATATTCTACTTCTCCTAGGATCAACTATAATTCATCTTCCTTAAAGATAAGTTCTGACTATTTGAAAATAAATCTAGGGGATCAACATCACATCTCTTAATGAGGTACATGATTAAGAATAAACATGTTCAAAGAACTTAGCATCCCTAGATTCCATAATAGTATTCACACCAAAGTCAGAAAAACCAGAACTCACAACCAAAAACTATATGCAGTAGGGTACTCAAGATATCTTATCTAAACACCCCCACACTTTGACGTATGCATAAGAAGGTTGTCTATCTTTCATAAACATATGGAGTTTTATCTAATCCTTTAAAGGTTACTCTATTCAGGATATAACAAAATCAGAGGACGACCTCCCCCCCCACAATTTGGCGGTTAATCCTTTAATCAACATTGCATAAATCATCTCCTTAATGGTTCTGTTCTTACGATCAACTATACCATTAGACTACTATGAATAAGGAGGTGTGATCTCATCAATAATGCCATTTAACAAGTAAAGTTCTCTATATGAATTTCATACTTGCAATCATGTTTGGACCTAACCCTTTTAGTGGTAACATATACTTTGCTTTCAATTTCAAGTTTATACTCTTAAGGCTTCTAAGGCATCATCCTTACCCCTAAGTAAGTATACAAGATAGTACCTCGTACAATCATCTATGAAAGTTATAAAAACACCTTTTACCACCTTATTTTGGGTTGATTTCGTGTCAACTAGGTATAACCGAGTTAATTCTAAGGGCTTAGAATTACTCTAAAGCAATTTGCTAAAAGGTTTTATAGCATATTTTGATTCTACGAATATTTAACTTTTGTGTTCAATATCCAAAATAAATTTGGGTATGCAGCCTACGCTTCCCGGTTTATGCATTGACTTATATAAGTTTATGGTTCCATGTCTACCATGCAAAACATTCAATCACACAAAAGAAAACACAAGAATCAACTACTTCATCAAAAAAAAATCGTTAAGCTTATATTGACCTTAAGTCTTATAACGTTTCCTTCAAAATCACATGCCCTTAGGTACGAAAAGTTTTCCACATTCAATTAATATCTTAAGTCTTTTACCATCTACAATAGAACAAGATACAAGATTCTTGCATATGCCTAGAACATGAAAACTTCATTCATGTGAGAATATTACAGATATGAGCTTCTGATCGACCTTTCCCTTTTATGCAACCTCTGTCGCAGGTGAGTTACTCATATAGAGTTTCTCGACATCTCTTATCCTCTGATAGGAGGTGAACAGGTCTCTGTTTCAACAAACATGCTTGGTGGCTCCAAAGTCCACCTACTGGTCTCTCACATTAGTTATTAAAATAACTTCCGACATCATGCCACTGAACTCGTACTAGTTTGTTTCAACTAAATTAGCATTAACTATCTACTAATTAAGGTTTTTATGTTTCCTACAATTTCCTTCTGTATGGCTAGGATTTTACACACATAAAAATCACCCTTAATTAAAGTAATGCTAGATTCAGGTTTATGAAACATACCTTTCTTAAGAAGACTACGCTTAGAGTTGCGTTTGATGTTCCAACCTTTGTCAGCTTTGGGAAAATTGTGTTCATCCACATGCGCCTGTTAGCCATGTCCCTTTCCAGATTCATGTCACAATCTTCGTTTATACTTTGACTACGGAGATGGTAATTTCTCAATCACCTAATACACCACATCTCAGAAATCTTAGTTCCGAAACGGAAGATAAAATATGAGTTTTGAAGATAATATCTAGATTTACAAACTTCATTTGAACCACCATATCAAAAAACTCATGGTTACCCCATAAAAACTACTTTAGTTAACAAAACATTTCTGCCCGTCAGAATTTTTCAGGAACGTTTCTCTGTTTTGTAAAATATCAAAAAAATACTTTTACAACTCCAAAAATTCTGAAAATTTACGTGGGTAACTATCAGGATGTCCACTACGTTGTGTCAAAAGGGTTCATCGAAATTCCTTCTAGGTTGAGAGATAAATTCGAAACTCTACAGCTGACCAAAAATTCGTTTTATGTTTTTTCACTCCATAATTAACATCCATGATTCACAAACCAATCAACCATTCTTGATTATTACAAATTCTAATGTCTTAAGATTGTTGGGTGCAATAATCAAAAACAAGGAAAAATCAAATAAGAAAAAGTTATTGATACTTAGCTCCTTTATAATGAAGTGATAGATTTGATGAGACGGACGAGCTCCACAGATCTCCACAACAGCAACAAGGCAAAACTTTGGAAAAACAGAGTGAGTCACGTGTTCAACATGTTGCCTTTAAGACATAGCGCCCGGCTACACTCAAGAGTGATGCTATAGCCCTCACAGGACGGATATCTCCAGGATAAAACACCCTACTACACCTACTACTAGCATATGTAGTAGATGCTCAACTTGAGCTTGGCAACTCCAGAAAAAACCGTTAAGGAAAATCGCGAATGCTTAAGAAACGCTATAAAAAAAAAAATTCCCTTAGGGGTCCCTCTAAAATATAGAGCAACCCCTTTCCCATAATTTTTACAAAAGTTGTGAATTTGTTTATATAATGGAACAAAACAACTTAAGAAGAAGAACTCCCCAATGTGGGACTAAAAAGCTTATATAGTCTCTTAAAACAACTAAAAGGTGGAAACTCCACAATGTTGGACTAATACGTTTTCATTCACAAAAGAAAACAATAAATTATAATTTTATTAAAACCTTAAAAATCCTTTT